>NQII01000417.1:374456-497711 GCA_002778355.1 Clitarchus hookeri
GGCAGAAAATAATCCTCGGCAACTTCGTGAGCGACCTCTCCATAGCCAACGTGTCACTGTTTGTTGTCCTGTATTTTGTTAAGGAGTAAGGACGAACAGTTACAGTAACGTCTCATCGTTACGTAGAGATGCTACACAAGTTCCTGGAGGCGAAACTGAATGAACGTGTAAATCCCGCAGTATGGTTTCAACAGGATGGTGCCACCGCTCACACAGCAAGAGAATCTACGGCAGTCCTAAGACAAATGTGTCCAGGGCGTTTAATCTCACTGCGAGGCGACATCCCGTGGCCAGCTCGTTCACCCGATCTTACCGCCTGTGAGTTCTTTCTCTGGGGTTACCTGAAGAGTAGAGTCTACACAAACAAACCGACGACATCGATGAACTCAAAGTTGCTATCCAACACGAAGTCGCGGAAATTCCACAAGAGATGACGAGGAGAGTAATGCGTAATTTCAGAATGAGGCTTCAGACATGTCACGGTTGGCATTTGAGTGAGATTATTTTTAAAAAGTGAAAATTAAAAAAAAAAGATTATGTTTAATAATTAAATGTCAATTAAAAAAAGGATATTTTTAAAGATTAAGTGAAAATTAAAAAAATATTATGTTTAAAGATTAAGTGAAAATGAAAAAAATTAAATGAAACTAAATGGCAAAAATAATTCTTTTAGATGGTTTAATAAAATTTTGACTAGAATCGTTTGTGTATTTTTTATTAGCCGTTCAAATTCGGACAAATTTGTATATTTGCAACTGAAACCACAATTAATCCTATTCAGACCCAACCGCGAGCATAACGAACAGTGGTTTTATTTTTGGTCCTTCATTGTACACTACGATTTTCAACGACCAACGGTTTCTCCTTTGATAACTGATTCGTAAATCGTTCTACTCTTCTACGCTATGAATGGACCTATAAAACTACAGCCGAACTCAAGAGCCTAACCCTCATTGGCGGCGATAACGAAACAAGCGTTGCGTCGACTTATAGCACGGATCATAAAACTTGACACCAAAAATTAACGTGTGAATGAAAGGGTGAAGAAGCAGGATGGTGGATTGGAGTGGAGGCTGTTGATTTTTCTTATTGGTGACCCTGAAGGGGCGCACCCTATGTGGCCTTACTACTGGAGTCACCAGGAGGGGCAGGTTATAGGTGCGTGCCATGCCCTAGGCATATCCGTTCTGCAAACAAAAAAAAACTTTGGTGCAGGAGGAACAATCGGGCAAGTGAGGTTTCGAAGTACCAAGCGAGCGTTCGTGCTCTGGCCCTCTCCTCCAATCAAACTAGGACTGAGTCCGTGGATGTGTGGAGGGGATAGATTTGGACGGCTCTTAACCTGGCAGGATGGTGTGAAGTCCTTGAGAGTGCGGCTTGAAGTGTTGACCGCTTCTGGCGCCAGATGGCGACACGGTGCTCGGACAGGCGAGCCTGTCTCCACCAACCCGAACCACGAGTCAGTAGCCCGAACATACATCGTGTACACTCGCACGTTGCGCGCTTACGTGTAGCTCGGCAAATTTTACGATAATACGAATTTTTACCGGAAAAGATAAAAAAAAAACCAACTATCTAAGCTCATACAGTTTTTTTATATCGTAAAACGTGTAATCAAAAAGCTAAATAAAAAAACTCGAGAAAGGTAAAAAATCTCATTTTAGAGCTTCCTTGCACAGTTTCCTTAAGAGGTAGGAGGAATTACAACCGTCGTAGACTGTATCAATATTTCTGGTAAACTTCCTATACTGCTTTGGAAGTTTTTAACCCCTAAAGTGTATGGAAATAGTATTACGCATCAGGCTGAAAATATGGGAATATTCATCATCACTTCTGACTTCTATACAAAGTTGGGATCTTCCCTACGCATTTGACTCTTTCCTGAGAAACTGTAGGAACGTTACCATGGGTGAAGGGGAAAATATTTTACCATTCGCGCTTTGTCATTGTACGTGTACACCGATATGGTAAATTAACAAATAATTTCTGAGAGTGTTGTAACATACGTGCGCTTCCATCGCGTGTTAGGGGCCAAATACAGTTCCACTGTTATAAGCTGCTCACGGTAAAGTGAGCCCTTTTGAAAGCCCTCTCGCTTGGAATTGGAGTCACAAAATATATTTTATTTTATCCTTGGACGTTAACTTCCGATTGCTGTGGAATATACATACTGTGCTTATTACGTGCGTAGCAATATATTAAAAAAAATATGGTTAAAGAATAAAATATGGCTGAAAAGAAAAAGTAACTAGGGCCTCAAAAGTGCTCACTTTACCATGAACAGGCTATACCTATCTTATATGTACAGGCCAGCTTGGCGATGGAAGCACTGCACGCCGGTAAAGTTCCTTGCGCGTATAGGCTGTTCACGGGTAAGTGAGCACTTTTGAGGCCCCAGTTACGTTTTCCTTTCAGAATTTTTTAAATAATTTTAACTACCTTTTTTTAATAAATATTAGCATACAACTAATAAACACAGCGTGTATATGTTACCGCACTCGAAAGTTAACGCCTAAGGCTAAAATAAAATATATTAGATTTCTTTCAAAAGTGTTCACTTTACCGTGAATTGCCTATATGAGCAACGATGATCTTGTAGCATGTGATATTGTCGCCAGTATCGCTGTGACTCGAACGCAGAAAAAACATTCTTGAGTCTAGGTGCTCCTATATGAAGGCTTTTTTTTCCGTGTTCAAGACAGAGAAGCACGGAACAATAAGGGTGATACTGCTGCGCGCAACTAGTGCGCCAACGCCGCTAGGCGCAAGGCGTTGAACTAGCGTGCTGTGTTACCGTCGTGCTGCGTTTACCGATGGGAATTTTCAGTGGTGACCCTTGTTATAAGTCTACTATCCGAAGAAAAAAAAAAGGCTTATGAGATCTCTGCGGCTGTTCGATTGTGTATGATTCGGAGTGAAACAATTTTTGCAGAGAGGCGGTTGACATATCTGGCAAAGTGTATTAGTTCTTGTTTAAATCTTCTGCTTTGAACAATGATAACATCTCCTACTTGTATTCCCTTCAACTGGAATGTGGTCACCTATATTCAACATAGTTTTGAATCTTTTGGATTGGCGACCGCTGAATTTTTTACGTCTTGTTTGGGCCCTTTCTATCCCTCAAGTAATCTTGCATTCAGCTAAAACGACAAGTAACTGTAGAAATTAAATATCATTTCCACTGACCTCTGAAAACAATCCACGCATTTTTCGAATTTGTTGTCATGATCATACTTTGTTGTCATCTGGTCAGCAATATCTACCCCTCCCATAAACTGATTATAGAAATCTACTGCATCTGGGCATTCAACATCAATTCGGGTTCCATTTTATTCAGTTCGTTTCACAGTTGTTTTGGTATTGCTGAGGCAGTTACTAAGAATTAATACTTCTTTAGTGTTGTGACACTTGACTGCCAAAGAACCTGATGTATTTTGTGATGAAGATAAACCCTCCCCCCTTTTTTTCAAGTTTTCTACAAATTTTGGCACATTTTTCCTTGTATAAATTACTGTACAAACTGCGGAATTAGACAAAGTGTCTATCAGACGTACTGAAGTAAAAAAACCTGTCAAAACACGAACCTGTATCTGGGTTAGAAATAGGTTCTGCCAACATAACAGCAACCCTCTGCCGTAGTGAGTCATCTGTACGAATGTTCTTTTTGCCAAAACAAACCTTTGAAATCATAAGTGTAACCAATCACAGAGTCGCACCTTAGCAATAACTTGATGCCTCTCTTTACTGGCTTTAGCAGCATGTACTGTTTTAGCACTGGTAGAACCTAGAACATGGTCATGGACTCATCAATGCTTTGTACTGCACTATCTGTTCTACATGTCGGAAAAGTAGTCTTCAAATAGGAAGTTAATTCTTCTGCATAGTACAATTTACTCACACTGTCTGCAAGATCTGGTTCACTGCAATAAAACTTCGGGATCAACAACATGCACCTCTCTCTAGAAATTGCATTTTTCATTGCCTCATTTCCCAGTGAACCATTCGAGGACGAATAATGATAAAAGTGTGGAAGCCTGTTGTAAGTCATAAAAAACGTACGACCTAAAACTATCATGATTTTATCCTCATCAGTATCCGCAATTTTTTTTCGATGCCAAGACAAGAATTTCTAACCTGTTTTGTCTGCACTGAGCAATACACATTAACAAATGTTTTGGAAACAGTTAAAAAAAAAAGTGAAATTCTGAAGAGCCACGATTCAAGTCTCCTAAAATGATACAGTGCCACAAAGGTGGGATAGACTTTCTTGGCTAAAAGTCGTCTTTCACATTAGACCATATAACATTACCATTGCTTCTTGATGACGCAATGCCACTGTTTTTTACCTGCTATTTTAGATGCACTTACACCAAGTAAATTGGGCGTAGGCAGGCTGCTAGCTGTTAATGAACAACGTGACCGGTTTTTTCAAAGCTTGTTCACTTTATTCTTACTCAGAAGGCGAAGAAGAAGATTCCATTTATTCACAGTTTGAATCAGCTGAACCTTCCTGCCTGTAATCTGGATCATCTTTGTCACTGGCTGAGATGTCATCTGAATCTGAATCCTTCGTAAGTAGCTCGTTTATTTTTTTTAGGAGTCAGTCCAACTCTCCCGTAAAGAATTATGAAAATTCTTTCAATAGGACTGATGGGACGATACCGACCCCAGAAAAGTGCCTACTGGGACAAACGTGTCCGACATGCAAACATTACAATGATTATAATATATATAAGTCATCAAAGTTGCATAATTTTATAATACAATGGTAATAGATATCAGTAAGTAACATAAACAACATTTATTTTGCTTATCTAACCTTCCATATTTATCAGAAGCCATGTTGTTTCTTTCTTGATGTGTCACACCTTCACGCTCTGTTTGATAACACCGGCCATTTTGCTTCCTGGGCAGTTCTGCCAAAACACGAATATTGAATAACCAAAAAATTACGGATAAGCATTATTTACCTTGTACTGTGGGCCAAAACTGCCCCCGTAGGGATTTATAAACTTCTGCTGGGACATATGTATCCCACTAGTATTGAAAGTGTTAGGTTGAGGAGGAAAGAGTACTTGCCAGCAGTCACTTCGTAGCAGCGGCGCGCGCTGGAATGTCGCAGCCACGTGACGTCATACGGATCCTCGCAATGTCCCACGTTCGAAGTAACGACTGCCGCTGCAATGATCCACGACTCGCTACGAGTACCAGAATGCTAAACAGAGAGAGAGTTGTGCTTCTGTTAACAGCCTTCTCTAGACTCCCCCCGACTGAACTACTGTTCGCAATATGCTTCACGTCACACATAGGGAAGTGTTTGTTCCAGCCAACAAAATACTTGTTTGTGTATAGCTAAACGTATATGTTGTAGCCTGAACAATATATTTCGTTGAGTGGACTAAATTATTAAAAGAAAGAAAGTGAACTTTTTTTTTCCAACTAACAAAATACGGGATTTAATAAACAAAATTTCTTTGTCGGGCCAACAAAATTATACAACCAAAAAAATATTCAGTTGAATCAACTGCAGGCCTGAATAATTACTTCGCCACTCATATAATTGCTTCCGTTTGAAAATAGATCTAGCGTGTTTGTTTGACGGTTTTGAAAGAACAATGTTTGATAAAGGTCATTTAATGATGCTTAATGGTGGTACAAACAATCCCAATGTAAAAAGATCAAAATGAAACCAAAACGTGAAGATGTAAAACGTTATATATTTATTTACATACGTGGCCTGTGTGAGAGAAATGTATATTTAAACACACTATGTATCCTCCAGTAATCACATAAGTCGAGGTAGCTGACGCGTCGTAGACGAGTACAGGAAGTTTGTGTTCGATAATCGGCCGCGCTTTCGCTAATTTTTTTTATGATAACCGAATTAAGTTTTAGGACGTGGACCCGTAGAAACAAATATTGGCCATCCAAATAATAACAACGGAACAATTTTTTTTCTACAACAAAACCTTTAACTGCTCTGTGTACAAAGAAATTAATTTTGTTGCACCAAGCGAACTTCGTTGAATTAAAAAAAAAACAAAACGTTTTCCTCAGTAACGGCAGTTTTGGTATCATTACACGCCAATACAAAGAAATTATATTTCATTCTTTGCTTTCTAGGGTTTGGTTAGTTATCATATCGCATCACCGAGAACAAAAGTATTCAGACGCTTAAACCGCGAACTCCAACGTACGTCGGCAAAATGGCGTCACTCGACAGAATGCCGTAGACGATCCGACACAGAGCAAGTCCTCAGAATCTTGCGCAGCCGATAAGCCTGAGGGTACTCCCATTTCAAATGCACCGCAACGTCGTTTCGTCTCTGTATGCCTATCTTTTCTGTGACTGTAACTTAAATGCAATCGCAAATTAAAATTTCTCATGCACGGTAATTGAGAGTAAAAGAGTTGAGCCTTTCAACAAGTTTTCATAGCACAATGGCAGCAATGGAATGTGAATTCTTAAAACTGGGCTTTTATAATTATACATTGCGCCATTCAATATTTGTATAACACATGCGCGTATCAATATTTAATGGTGATATTTATTTCTTAAATTTACATGTTCGCGGTGTTAACACCCGTTTATTTGCGCTACACCAAATAAATGTCAGCATAATGTTGCCACAGTAGTGAAGATATTTGGGTGCTTTTTTTAACACAGAGGTGTTTAGAGCCGACGAGGGTGAGAAAAGATAAGAATGATGCGGTGTCGGAATGCAAGGGCGGGGAAACGGGAAAACTCCAAGAAAATCCACCGACCAGTGGCATCGCCCGGCACTATTCCCACTTGCGAAAATCCGTGAGCGACCCCGCCAGTAATCGAACCCGGTTCGCCTAGTTGGGAGGCGAGTAGTCTGACCACCAAGACACCGCGGCCCCTTTGCAACACTATTTCACCTTGTAGAACAAATATTGCAAAAATTCGCTTTATTAGTTACGATAATCTTCCCATCAGAGTGCGATATATATGTTGATTCCGTAAATAGTACCAAAGGACATACACAGAACTACAGTTATATGCTTGACTTCAAGAAGATTCCATAGAACTTGTGCTACATTTTTTCTGCACAGAAACCTTTGTTATAAAAATGTTGCTTGAACATTATTAAGACTCCCTTCGATTTTCCCTAGTTTTGACATTTAGATTAGACAGATTTCGCCATTTTGTACTAACTGAAGAATTGGTCAATGATATACTGCCGCTTTAACAATCTCTTGGATTTCACCACAAAGTTTATTTTCAACTTTCTTGTTTTGACATTCAAGATTGGCTCCGATATTTTCCAGACGTTCCCGATTAACTATTTTACAATCGTTAAAGCGAAATTAATATGCATTTATGTGAATTTTTCATGTTGATGAAGCAACAAGCAAAATCTTCTATATCATTATTAACAATTAACAATGTAATTTTTTACTATACTGAATGATATTTAATTCAGTTTCTCGAATAGTTTATCTCCCTTTAAGGGCTACCTTCTGCCATGATTCCTAAATATGACTAATAAATAGTTGAAAGTTTTGAAACGTACTCTTAATTATTTTACAGCTGTTCTTGACCTCAATATTTTTTCGCACACAGCCAGCCCAGTAATGTCACCTAGTTCCCATGCTCGTTGTTCGTAGCTCGCTACTGTGCGCTGGGGAACGTAATTAGTTAATTACTGTAATTAGTTCGTTACTGAATAGCCGTAGAAAGTCTGCGGCACAGTGCGGCACGCCGGCAGTTGTGGAAGTTACGAACTCGAGCGAACCGGGTCGCGAAGGGCGTCGCTCGTTTCTCTGAAACGGGGCTGACTCGTTGGTTGAACGCAACCAAGGCCAAGGGTTTCAAGGTCGAACAAACACTGCGGGTTCCGAACAACTTGGCGTCGAACTGGGTGCTCACAATTTTCGCTCACGATGTGGATGGTTGCAGAACCATCATCACTACGGCCTTAAAATTATTCAAAAGAAAAACATATTTTTCCTTTATTTTAAGCATATTTAATTGATTTTTCACGATATAGACAACAATTTAATTAAACTACAAAATCATTAGAAAAAGTACTATTCGTCATGGTCTGCACCGTAATTGTGTGCATTTCAACATACATGTAGATTCTTTCAAATTTCACGAAATTATTATGTCACGAAGTTTGGGAAAGGAAGGGAAGAGATTTGGGTGGCTCTGAAAATCGAGGTCTTGAGAGCCGATGAGGGTGACGCGAGGTAAGTGTGGAGCAACGCTGGAATGCAAGAGCGGGGAAACGAGAGGTCCCCGAGAAAACCCGCCGACCAGCGGCATCGTCCGGCAGGATTCCTACATGCAGAACTCAGGGGCGACCACGCCGGGAATCGAACCCGGTTAAAACAAAGTTTGGGTTTCAGCTACATCGTTCCACGGAGTCACATGAGTGGTTTGTTATAATCTCTTCGAAAATAAACAGTCGGTTTAACAGCGGTAAGGATTTAAACTCTGGCTGTTTCAACTTAAAACTTTATTAGAATATTAAAATTGAGTAACGTGCGAACCGTAAAACAGATTTACGAGAGCTGTTATTATTCGCGACATTTTAATAATATGACAAGTTGTTTACAGCTGCATCCTAACGTATTAAGTTTGCTCAATTTTAAACGTCTACAAAAATGATATGAATTAATAATTTCTGTGCTTCGTTTTATTCACTAACCTAAATTAACTTTCCTGCATTGTTACCTTTACTTTGCTAGGGCTATTATTTAATATCAAAACGAAAGTATAAATAAAATGCTAAAAATTCCAAAAAAAATGTATTAAAAACTTCCTTAAGGATGTTGGATATTAAGAAAAATTTTAATTGATAGAATTTTACTACCAAAAAACGCGATTACTAAGTTTTACAAAGGAGATACCTACAAAAATTAAATAAATTATAATTAATAATTGCCGCAATTTTATTAAAATGATTTACATGTTAAGAAACACAGATTCTTTGAAATTCTTTGACATGGTTGACCATACGGACATTTTTCTCGTATGATGGAACTGTGGTTGTCACAGATGATTTGTTCAACTAATTTAAATAATCTTACGTTAATATAAATTTTTTTAAATGAAGTTTATTTGTGAATAAAAAAAAAATATTTTGGTGTTGTATCTGCGAGTTGCAAAACCAATGAAATAATAATCTTTGTAGGTGATTATGCAAAAAAAATAATTTACTTATATGTCTTTTTATATTAATCACATACTTACATTAATTAATATAGTTTTTGGGTAATATCTCACGAAACATTCGACAGATTCGTACCAAATTTGGCAAACAAGTAGTACTGCGGCACTTGACATGTACAAATGTGTTTCAAAGATGTCAGGTAATTATTTTCAAAATAGCTGTCATCTAGCAATTTTAGCATTGTATGCTTTAAATTCGAAACTATTTAATCGATTCCCACTTATGTTTGTATGCTGGTAGTACATATAAGAAACATCAAATGTGTTTTCACGGAGCTTCTTTTTTATTCCTCCATTTTGTGAGATAGTGCCATACAAATAAATTTTTTTTCTATATATCTAGGGAAAACAATTGACCGATTATTACCAAATATATCAAACAAGAAGTACTGTTGTTGGTTATGTTAACTGACATGGTTTATGTATGCTAGACACTTATTTTCAAAATTGCTGCCATAAAACTATTTTAGATTTACATGTTAAATCGTCGAAACTGTATAATTAATTCCAATGAATCTGTCTATGCTGGCTGTATATATTTCAACCATCAAATGTTTACACACAAAATCTCTTAGGTCTGCCATGTTGTAAAATAGTATCACATGTAAAATAAAAATCAATTAATACATCCAAAAAAAAATTATGTATATCAAATTAGCTAAAAAAAAAAGCACTATGGCAGGCCATGCAAACTGATAAACTTTGAAAGGGTCAGAAAAACGTTTTAAAATGTCAGCAATATTAGCGTTCTAGCTTAAAATTTTATCTGCGAAACAGCAACTAAATTTCTACTTAAATTTGTAGGCTGGCAGTATCCCATCACAATTATATATGCAAAGTCTTATTTCTCCGCCATTTTAGAATATAGCTCCACATTAAATAATACAGTTTTTATGCCTTATCTCGGGAAACGATTAACCGATTTTTTCAAATATGGCGAAGAAATTGTACTGTGGTCGGCCATATTAAATTACAAGTTTTAGGTATGTTATAATGTTATTTTCTGAATTGCGCCTATACAACCATTTCAACTTAGTGTCCTATATCCACGAAACTATGTAACATATTTAAATTTAACTTTGTGTATTATATGTATGACAATCATGAAATGTGCTATTACATAAACTTTTCGCCCTCCATTTATGAAGGTCACCTGAACATTGGAGTTTTTATGTAATATCTCCACAATCAATCAACCATTTCTAATAAAAATTTCACCCACGTATTGCTACAGCAGCATTTGTATGCTAACATGTGTTATGTGAAGCAGGTATTTTCTAATGAGGTGTATTTAATAATTTGTATTAATTTGTTATATCTATGAAACGCTAGAATAAAATTCAACGAAATTTTGAATGCAATCAGCATTAATTGGAAGAATCACATTTCAATACACAGATTCTCTTTTGCGTGATTTTTTTGCAAAGTAATGTCAGGTGAGTAAAATTAACATTTCACCATATTAACAGAATAAAAAAACTAATTTCCACAAAATTTTGCACACCTACAGAAGGCCATTTAAAGTTAAATGCTTTAAATAGGTTCAGATATTTATTTAAAAAATGGAGACCATATACAGTATATTTTCGTCTATTTTGCATATCTACTTTATTATTTAACCATGAATTCAACTAATATTTTTATGCTGACAGTAACTTTTAGATGCATAGTATAAAGAAAATTTTTTTGGGCAGCTTTGTAAGATAGCACCGATTAAGAAAATAAGGTTTGTATGCCTTATCTCGGGTTGCAATCCACCAAATGTTTCACACAATTAACGTTATTATATGCCATATAAACTAACGTGTTTTTAGTGGCTCAGACACTTATTTTCATAATGATTGCCATGTTAATATTTCAGGTCAGTGAACACTTTCATTCAAAAGATCAGAGTGTTTGCATCCGAATTTGATGCTTCAAATGCTACCTCCGTGATGCAGCTTATTGAAAGCTACCTCAATTGTACAAGTTTTTCTGAATTCGAATACCGGGTAACTCACTTGTGTATTTTAATTGTCTGGGTACTGTTTCACATCATTCTGGTTTCATCTCTAATGGTATTTGTGTGAATGAGACGCCAATGCCTACCTACCATCGAAGCTTTCAAGAACGTCACCAGAATTTATTTGCACCCATGTAGAGTAAAGTAGGCTTATTAGTTATCAGTAACTTCTTGTTTCTATATTAAGTCTACAATGGTTGACTGACGTGATAAAACTCCGACTTACATTATATATACATGTTGCTATATCACGTGATATAAATTTTTCCCGGAAATTTCGTCTTAAGTGTTTACTGGCGAAAGGAACACAGTTAATTTCTTAGAATATACGCGGGACGTTGTATTTTGTACACTTACTGGGTTGGCTCCAACTCTGAAACTGCAACAAGTTTGCGAAAATATTTCTATATTTGTATTTGATACCTAGCTGTTCTAAAAATAATTAATGGATTATTTCCGTCCTTTTTGAACAGAAGACAGCGGAGTTAACTTGACCTGCTCTATTACTAGCCTTTGGCCAAGGCTTGCCACATAAAAAATAAGAAAATAAAAAGAGAAACAAAAAAAAATTTACTTTTTTCAGCCGATTTTCCGTGGCGCAGTCGGTTGGTGCACCGCCTGTTTGGGGTACGGGAGGTTCTGGTTTAGAATCCTAGGCAAGGCATGGGTGTTATTTAAAGTAAGGTAATATCTTCGTTTGTAAGCCGCCCCTTGATAAGCGTTCAGGCATAACACCGGGTCACGTTAACAAGACCTTTCCATTCCAATACAATCGATTTTTTTTGAACAGCTAAACTTTTCTGATCTCAATTACAAACTATCTCCCGAAGATCTGAACGTACCATAGACTAAAGGAAAGGTAAAGCGCTTATTTGTCTTCTGCGCATGTACCCAACATTGACGTAAACCAAAGGAACACAACGGTCAAATTCACATGGTCAACAGTTTATGGATGTGTTTGTATACATCTACATTTTTTAATGAAAAGCATTAAAATAATAATAATAAAATTATTTTACAAGTTCTAAATTCTATAAAACTGCATTACAAATTGGTTACAGGAAATATACAAACATTCTCAAAGCACGTGCTTAATAAACAGTGTTATACCCTCAAACCCAATTCACGCCGTGTTTGCTAGCAGTAGTGACATGAAAGCAGTTCAATGTCGGAACACGGAGATTGTTTGTGCACATCCAGCGAGATCAGTCCACCTCATCTTTAGTCGACGGAACTGGCAGTGATGGGAAGAAATCTGGTTTTCCACCACAGACGTGATGGACCTGTGGAGATTTATGGCGGAAAACGCAGGAAGTTCAACGGGCGGCAGGAGCGGCGCGGAAACTTGGCGGACGTCACTTCCGGTGCACGCGGGTGTTTTCTCCCGCGCAGATGCGCCGTGCAGATGCACGCAGCCTCATCTCGTATTCCCGGCGCGGAGGAGAGCGCATCGGGTCGCTGTCCCACGCGGAGCGAGCCGTCTCCTCCTTCCTGCGCGCCCCGCTGGCACGCTCTACTCATTCCTGCGCGGAGGCGTGCTTCCGCGTTGGAATATCGATCAGCCCAGGCTGTCGCCGCACCCACACATTTCTAAATAGACGTTGGCTCTACGCTCTTTTCTGATCTCAGCACTGCTGACTGAAGACATTCTAACTAGTCCATTCACGGTTACTTCCAACTATTGTGAAGCCCTGCCAAAGTTCTGCTTTCAGGACGTTCCTCTGACGCATGATAACAATGCTTCACTTGGTCTAGAAAATTTTATCAAAGAGACAACATTAGAATGAATTGGTATATTTTGGGCCATCAGCGCCTGGCGTCGGAGATCAGAGCTGTTCACGCTCTGTCATTCCGGTCCATCGGCGGCCATTTTTGCTTTAAAATTTCCCTTTTCCAATAAAAGTCGAGTATATTTCTTCAAACTGTCATTTTCTTCCTTAATATTTTCCTTTTTTTTCCTGTAATTTCCCATTTTTCCTCAAAAATTCCTTTTTTTTCCTCGAAAAACCACCGATCCAACCAACTGCATAAACGTCCTCTGAAAGGCACTTTTCATTAAATTCTGGGGGATTTGGAAGGATCGTTTTCTAGGGTAGAGCAGTGGTGGCAATATTGGTTTATAGGCATAGGGTATGCCAAATATTTACACTGTGTCCAGGGTCTGGAGTCAAACCTCACCATAAAGCATCTTGGTTATGTCAACCATATTATCCGTCATATTGGATCTAGTTGTCCTTCACCTTGACCTCGTGACCTTTACTCTTGAACCCAAAAATTCGTCAACAATCCCTAAAATTTCCTTTAAATTTATACAAATGTTTACAAATTATTTTTAAAACTTACGTTTTCAGAGGTCAACACAGCACCATGTCCAGCAGACAATCCCTTTCCCCCCTCATCAAGAATCAATCATATTGTATTAACATTCCTCTCCCCTTTTCAAAGTTTCTTATTGATTAATTTGTTGGCAAGACTCCACCACCCTCACCATTGATAATTCTGTCGATTGCACTTCGGATGCCATATTATTTTTTTATTCGTCATTTGTTTACATTTTCATTACCTAAGCAGCACTGATGACTCCGACCAACATGTTACATCTGGTGGACATTCACCTTGACCTTACACCCGTGTCCATGCTAAAAATAAATTCTTCAAAATTTTTTAAAATTCCAAAAATTCCAAAAACTTATTAAAACAATTAATTAAAAACGTGTTTTTTCATTAACCTTTCGATCAGTCGCCTAATATTTCCATCAATCACCACTACAATTAGCAACACAACTAGCACCACATGCACCACAATAAGTACCACAATCATCACCACACACCACAGTCAGCACCATATCCACCACAATCAGTACCACAACCACAATAAGCACCACATGCATCAAATCCGCACCATAACCAGAACCACACGCACTACAATCAGCACCACAATCAACACCACACGCACCGCAATCCCAATCCTTTGATCAATCTGAATCCCTCAATCTATCACAATCATTCGATCAATCCCATTCATTCGATCCATCCCAATCATTCGATCAATCTGAATCATTCTATCAATTCCAATCATTCGATCAATTCCAATTCTTCGACCAATCCCAATATTTCGATCAATCGCAAACCTTCGATCAATCCCAATCGATCGATCGATACTTCGATCAATCCTTTGGTTTAACCTATACCCATATGTATAGAAATTACATTCATTCGCCAACTGTCTCTATATTTGTACATGTCGACAGAATTAATGTTCTGTATTCAGTTAAACATCCATGCCTTTTTATAATAAAGATATTGTGATCATTCAATATTTTCGTTAATATTCAAGTGCTCATAGCACCATCTTAAAGTTGTGATGGATAAAAGGATACGACACTTAAAAATTAAGAAAAAACTATTATTTTATAATATGTATTTATTAATTTTTTGTAACTAAAATTTTAAAAGAAGCAGTTCATCACATTGTGCAATATATTCCCCGTTCCTTCAGGTTACTAATTAATGAAGATCTCTTAACAATGCGTGAGAAATACCCACGTTTGTAAAGGTCAGTCCAATATCTGAGTCTATCAACAATTCACTCTGGTCTTCAGGAAATAGGTAGCCAGTATTCTCGGCGTCTTCTGCCTTCTTCGTGTCGCTCATTGCAGAAAATGTGTTGGAGAGGCGTGTCAGTGCATCGAAATAATCACCGTCATCGTCTTCATTACTATCACTGTCTTCATGTTAATTTTCATCAATTCTATCTTTATGAATGTCTTCACTTCCTATTTTGTATTCTATATTAAATTTGCTTTCCTTTGTAGCAGGATTTGTTTGCTTAGTAGTACATAGAGCCGACGACCATTTATTTTGAAGTTGGTCGATTTCACTTGAAAGTCTTGTAATGAACATTCAACTCAAACCAACTCTACTGCACTTATTCCGTCTTTAGCATTGACTGTCTCATCATAAGCGCCGGTCGAATCGGTACCCATGGAAGGAGCAAGAGGTATCTCCGGCATCACTTGCTGACTCCCAGTAGACAAATCCTTGCAGATCTTGGGCATGTTCTTTCAATGTATCGCCTTGCACAAACTGCATGGGACCAATATAATAATGCTTCATCGAACTAAAAGCTGTCTTCGTAAAGGCCGTTCTCTCATGCCGACGAGCATTATGACCATAGGTGAAAACTCGATCGCAGAATCGGCACTAGCGACAACCAGTTAGCGATGGTGCAGGTCGTGGCTCTAGGATCGTTGAGGTTGAAGGCAGACCTTCGTTTTCGCCATTCATCTTCGTGGTATGACGAGGGAGCGTTTCCAAATCGATTTCCACCTCAAGGTGTCATAAAGACAACTGTAATTTTTTTCTATATAAATGCCGTTCTTTTTACATCAAAGAGCCTAGCTTGTGTATACAAAAAGGCCTTCCAGCATAAAATTACTATGTAAAAAATATGAGAGCACTCTGAGAAAACCCACATACTCGTCCGCCCCAGAAGAAAAAAAAACCAATGAAAAACATTGGTAAGGGAGGGAAATATTAATACAATGTGATCGATATGAGAAGGGTAAGTAGTCTATTGCGCATGGTGCAGAGAATACCTCCGAAATGTAAGTTTTCATATAATTGTTAAAAAAATTTTTAATTAAATTAAATCATTTTTATAATTTTTTAAAACATTTTTAAAAAATTTGTATGATATAATTTCTTTCATATTTTTGAGAATTTTGTGATTTTTGAGTTTATACAAGGTCATTGTGTCAGGTAAAAGATCAATTTTAAGATAACTTGGATTCAATGTGGTGGTTGGGTGACGCCATAACAAGGCGGCTGGTCGGTTACAGGCCGCCGTCCCCTCTAATCCAAAACATTCAGAAATTTTATATTTTACAAATTTTGAAATAACATTTCTATATATTTTAAATATTTTTTAGCAGTTTTTATAATTTTTTAATATTTATAAAATAATTTTAGTATTTTTTTAATTTTTAAAACATTTAAGGTTGACTTAGGTGAAGGTCAAGTTCACACAGACCCAAGATGGCAGTCAAGTTACATAAGTGTAACTATTCTAAGATTAAAATTTTTTAATATTTTGCATATTTTGGATTTAAGGTTATTAAAGGACATTGGCACAGGGTAAAGTTCAATGTTATGGGTCAAGGTCAAGGTAACATGGACCTTAGAGGGCGATCGTATTCATAAACGTAATATGTTAGCAAACTTTTAGTAGTTTATTCGATTTTTACATTTTTTCTTGAGTTTTTGTTTTCCAGGTCATTGGGGACATGGTCACTGGCATCCAAGGTTATGGTCGCAGTCATTGATGAAATTTTTTTTCTGAAATGAAAAATTTATTTTCTTTTTTTTTAATATTTTGCATTTTTTTTTTTATTTTGGCTTGAGATTATTCAAGGTCAAGGTCGAAGGTCTGAGTCACCGGAGAAGTCATCCCCTGAAACCCTTTCAATGGATAATTTTTGGAAATGAGGGGATTAAGTTTTTTGCAAAAGAGGGGTCGGTGCTTTTTTGAAGAATGAACAAGAAATGTTAGGGGAAAAAGAGTAATTTCAATAGATAAATGGTCGATTTCGAGGGAAAAGAGAATAATTTAGAGGGATGAAAAGGAAAAAATGGAAATTCAAGTCGGCGGCCGGTCGGCTTTGGCTGCAATCCCTGATCCCGTTACTCGAGACTTATCATAACTATTCTGCTCGAGGACTTACAAAGCTATGCCAGTGTGGATTACGAGTGGGAAGCTACGTCCTTCGTTGGCTATGGTTTCTAAACATACAGAACCGCGAAAATGATTTTAATTTCGTACACGCCCTGTGAATATATGAATAAAGTAAGGACGGCATTTCTGGAGGTTATAATACAATGATTCTCATTACCCTCACAAATTCATTATAAAATTTGAAATATACCGGTACGTTTATTCTGTGAATTAAATTTTTTAACACGCATGAAATGTATTCTTTTTAAGTTATAAATACTCATGCCAAACTTGTAAGAGGTAATTTTTTTATGTAGTGTGAGTATCTATAAACCAAATTTTAGAAGTCAAGCATGATGAATCCTTTTTTTGTTCAATTAAAATTAAAACATATTGTTACAAAATAAAACATAACCTTTGTTCAAGAATTTGTGGTAGATGTTCACCTTTACTTTTTGTGGTGTCTTCTTTAGCAATAATCCACAAACTTTGATTAGTCTGATTGTTATTTTCACGAGGTTGCGAAACACAATTCAGTGCTACAAGTCAGTTTGGTAAAAATAGTAAAACATGATTATGTGCTAACCCCTAGAAGACCCTTAATAAACGCTGCAATTAATACACGCTTAAAAATTTCGCTCAAGGATAGCGAAATATTCGCTGTTTGTGGGCAGGTCTAAGAGCCTCTCTAAAAGGTAACCCAGCTATTTGAAATAACGCTTGGACTATTACTCAAGACTAACAATCCATTCGACATGCTAATGCAGTCCTGGCAGGCGATAGTTCAAACGAATGGGTAAATAGTCTATCCCAACAGTGACGTGTTTTCTAGGTTGGCCATAAATTGTAATTTTTTTTTTCTTCCTTTGCCGTCGTGTCCCGCCTCCCGAGTTACGTTGACTTTCTACCCGCGAGTGAACCAACGCGACGTAATGCCATGCAAGCGGGTCAGCGGGCAGACTAACCACTCTGTTTCGCAGCTGAGGTGTTTCGTCCGGCGGACAGCTTGTGGCCACGTGATTAGGGTGACAAGATCTTCCGACGCGCGAAGAAGGAAACTTGTAATCATATAAGTTATTTATAATAAAATATATGCGATTAACATCCAGAAATGACAGTTTAGTAAATGCAAGCTACCAAAAAAAATATTATAATAAAATAAAAATTAAAAAAATTGGGAAGAGTATACACCCAAAAAATAACTTATTGTAAATCAAAACCATTTTTTTAATTTAATTTTTACGGTATCAAACGCTGGTGGAAAAGTTTTACACTTAAATTTATTTAGAATTCATTTCGTAAATGATTTAACAGCACAATGCAAAGGGTTATTTGGTAAAAAAAAATTCACAATAAGCATTGAATGTATAAATTATAAAATTTTTCGACGGTTGTTTATTTGTAAAAAGACAGGACTTTTCGCAGGACACTTGGTTTAAGAAGGACATTTAATAACTAAATTTGGCCTTTGGCATCTCGCGGGAATAATATGCTTTATAAAAAAGGACTGTCCTGCGAAAATAAGGACGTCTGGTCACCCTACACGTGACTGCAGAGGCGAGATAATATTTGCCGGTTAGGAGGTGATATTCCTTTAGGCGCCTTCCCCCCTGGGAGGAGGAGATGTATACTTGCGCCCGCTCTTACTATAATTTTGCTTCTCCTTTAAGTTTAATTTTGGTGTGATCAAAACATAAACTAAGTGCTTCCTAGAAGACAGAAATAGTCTATAATTTAAGACCCGGAATTTGAGTGGTTTCATTAGTCGAGAAACTTGACTCCCCAATCCTTTGCGTATTTGGGCGTCTCTAAGATGATCATTGGCTGTTGCTCCAGACTCAACACGGGCTAAAGTCCTCGTATATATTTATTTGCTTGTTCGTTCCCAGGTCGAAGTTCGTGCGTGTACAACAAAATTAGGTCCAGGAGAGAGGAGTGGTGATATTTGGGCGGTTCTTTACATCGAGGTCTTGAGAACTGACGAGAGTGACGCTAGAAGAGTAATAAGCAGTGGCGGAATGCAAGGGCGGGGGTTAACGGGAGATCCCAGAGAAAACCAGCGGACCAGCGGCATCGTCCGGAACGATTCTCGCATGCAAAAATCTGGGAGCGACCACGCCGGAAATCGAGCCAGGTTTGCCTACGTAGGAGATAAGTAGTCTGACCACTACACCACCGTGGCTCCATGAGGTATAGGAGATGAGGAAACTCAAATTTACACTTGGTTGAAGTTCAACTTACCTCCAAATAAAAAATTACGAAATTTTCTGCTTAGTATCAAAAGCTATAAATGTCAGAAATGCAGTAGAACAATTATACATTTGAGAGAGTATACGGTACACCACCTCATCTTAGTCGTCAAAAACTGATTAGGTGGCGATTACTTCTCATTCCGCAGCCCTTTCCTGAATTGCAGCGGACGATGCCACTGGTCGACGGGTTTTCTCGAGGATATCCCGTAGTCCGACGCTGCTCCATTCTCACCTCATTCCACTCGCGTCAGTTCTCAAGACCTCGTTGTTAAAAGCCACCCAGATCTCTCTCAACTCAAGTGAATGCAGGGAGGGTCATTGTATACTCTTCTTGATGTCCATGGTCGTTACGCCATTGTCGTGAGCGAGCGACTGTCGTTTGGTGCCAAGTGGACCGCTGGAGAGTTGGCAGCAGGCGCTCCAGATTGTCGCAACTGACCTGCCCCAACGTGACCGTGAGTGCGTGCCAAGCTGTCGGCGCGGAGTGACGCAACGACAAGGGGAAAAAAAAGGGGGGGGGAGCTCTGCTCTCCCCGAGACATGCAAATACGGCGACACCTGGGACGTTTCCTGTTCCTCCTACGCGCGTCCGCCAGGGCTGAGTTCCAGGCAGTTACTGCAGGAGCAGGGGGTGTGACGCGGGGCCTGCCATCTGGCGGCCGGTCACTCTAACTCTATGACCGACAGGAGCGACCGAGTATTCACGGTTTTTCGAGTAAAGTGGCTTGCATCTGGCGACGGCAGTATCTACTGTTACATCGGTGATAAACTGCACTTTGTAGGTATGGCGCAGTGAACGACATGTTTTCTACACACCTGGTTTAGCAAGTTTGACCGCATCTGCTCCTCCTGCCCCTGAGCCCTCTGGGTATAACAGGAGACGTCCTTCTGAGCAGTATAATAGAGAGTGCACCTCAGGATTTGACAAATTGCTTTCAGTCTTGTGTAAAGGCCACTTCAGGCTGTTAATTCTCACATCAGGCCTTTTAGATGTGTGTGCACTCTCCCAGACATTCGTTCGTAACGAGAAGATGTTTGAGCTTGGTCAGAGCTCGTTATTGACAGCAGTTGAATGCTGTCAATAGACAGAGATCACGCCTTTTCCAATCGCAGTGGGTGGATGTTCTCCACCCGAGGGTGGCGAAGTGGAAGTGGTGAGATTTGGGCGGCTCTTGATATCGAGGTCTCGAGAGATGACGAGGGTGAAGTGAGGTGTGAATGGAGCACCGCCGGAATGAAAGTTCTGGGTAAACGGTAGATGATCCTCGGCATTGACCAGGCCGGTTTCCACAGAACCGGGTTCAATTCCCAGTGGCGTCGCACGCATGCGAAAAACCGGGAGTGACTCCGCCGGGAATTGAACCTGGTTCGCCCGGGTGGGAGGTAAGTAGTTAAACCACTACACCACCGTGGCCCTAAAGTGAACGATACGCAATGTTTTTTTTTTATAATTCTTTGATATGTGGAGAAAAAAGTTAAATATTTATCTTTATGGAATTGTCATTATAAACGAGTACCAGAAGTAAGCGATATGAAGGGTTCACATACGTACTATCATTACCTCACCTGCATTAATTTTGGTGGAATAATACTAATCGTTTCAGTCCAGCGTTCAAGATGTTTATTTTTAGTGTATAATAGTGTAGCAATTTATTGAATTGGAATCAAACTAACCTATTATAGTGGGTGAAACACTACTTTCTTAATTAAACTTATCTAGATTATCCATATACTCGGTACATTGTTCCATTGCTTTCAAAGAAATTTCATAGAACTAGTATCACTTTCCACAGCCACCTTGTTTATTTAGTATATCGACGGAAATATGCTGGACAAGGCTAGGATAGTTTATTATCATATGTAAACCCGAATAGCCGTGATTCATAAAAAAAAATGGAGCTTTGTTTGCATTTCCGAAATAAAAAGGGAATTTACGACAGGGCGTCAAAAATTCCACACATTATCAATTATTTCGTGTAATAAACTATAGGGTAACATATTCCTGTTACTTGTCTTAATGTGTGTGAGTGTGTGTGTGTGTGTGTGTGTGTGCAGGCTGTTCGTAAACTCACCCGAAATTATTCGGAAGGTGATTATTCCTTTTGGAAAATGTGGTAGAGATGGAAGCAGTTACCAATAACATGGTATAAGTTATATGATGTATACGGCTATTAAAGAAGCCAGATTATAAGTGAATGAGTGAATTTTTCCCATCCTAAGTGAGGAATGTTCAGCCCGAATGTACCTACAGTCTCTTCTCAGTAGGTTAGTTGTGCTAAGGAATACCAGTTATCTTCCGAAGAAAGAACACACACCCAATCCTGACTAACACGCCTTAAAACTTCCTAATTTGATCTGCGANCCAGTTATCTTCCGAAGAAAGAACACACACCCAATCCTGACTAACACGCCTTAAAACTTCCTAATTTGATCTGCGAAAGAACCTGTTTTCCTGACTGACGAAATAGCGAAATGATTAAACTACCGAGGATTAGCGATTACTCAGTTGTTACGACTTTATTTTCGAGTAACACAATCAGCACCATCTTACAAAATTGTCGAAATGTCTCACCGGAAAGTTGAATGTTTACGGCGCTCTATTGGAAGGCTCAATTCCCTTTGAACTTTCATGTTGGCTGACTGGTTCATAAACCGTGCTTATCCATATTACGACTTTTTGATATCACTAACGACTAGCAAAATTTCTACAGATCATTGATCGTGGTGATGAAACAAATAATCTGCCAGTTTAACTAGAGCCCGCATCAAATTATTTCTTTTTTTTTTTTTGCAATCTGAAGCCATAAAGTAAAGGGGCCTCTTGGCAACATAGTACTAGTGATAAAAGCTAATGTTATGTCGCTCAGTGTTGACGTAAGTATATTGTTTCTGCACTTATTGGAATTCTGTAATGCTCTCTTCACGCTCTGAACTGTTGGAATTCATCACTGGAGGTAGGTGATTTTGTCAGTTAAAAACAAGTAGAGGCGTTTTGGGATGGTTTAAGTCTTAGCGCCACTCATTAACACACTTGAGCAGAAGTCGTTGGTTCATCGGCTGCTGCCTCAGGCAAAAATATTTCTCCTGCTGGAACCACTATTCGTAACGGATTCAACAAAGAGACTCGAACGAGAGGAGTTCCAATGACTCACGTCATATTATAGTCTATTGTCAGTTTCTTCCTCTTTTTGAATCAATCTTTCGGAAAATCACCCCATGTATGGCGTGTTTAGTTGCTTTGTAAATATGCCATGTATTACAAGCGGTTTTTACCTCTGTTAACATAAAATAATCTTATTTTACATTAAATTGAAATTTAACNTATGCCATGTATTACAAGCGGTTTTTACCTCTGTTAACATAAAATAATCTTATTTTACATTAAATTGAAATTTAACGAATGTATTATTTATAAATTGAAGTCAAGCTATGAACCAAGTAAACTTTGTAATGTCAATGTCTATGTTAACTGATTTTTTTTTTTTGGCTGTGCAACGCCCTGCACTGCAAGTTTTATTTTTAAGTAATTTTCAAAAGTTCTGATGCTCCTTCCGGTCATTTTCTGGACACCCCTGTTCGTAAAAAATGAGGCAACGTAAGAAAATTCGTTCAAGTAATTGCACATTTCCAAACGAAGAGGGCCGCTCGAAATTGTATCGACTGCGTGACGAAGGGATAACGGGAATGTGGTTAGTTGCGGGTTCTGGAGGTGTCAAGGGCATGTGAGGGAGGGTACGTTGCAGTGAATTCGAACACATCCTACAGCATTTATATTCTTAGCATGTTTGCTGGCGTAATGGAAGTGGCCCAGCCACGACGCCGTACGTATCCATTTTCGTATCTTTGCATCAGGTTACGAGCTATCTCATGGATGGGCTGCTGGTGCCGTGTCCGTCTTTGACCAAGCCACTCAGGACTAAGCAACTCCGACACTGAACCTTCGTGATTGGTGCGCAAACGGTTAACACAGGCCAGAACATTTTTTAGCCAATCAAAGAAGCTGGATGACCTTACAGTGCTTTGGACTGCATTTGGTCTAGAAATCTTTTCGCGAAATATCACTGTCCCTATGTATAGACTATTCACGGTAAAGCGAGCTCTTTTTTAACCCCTCTCATTTGGAATAATAGTGCATTGATATACATTATATTATAGATTAGACATTTACTTTCATTTCCGGTGAAATATAAACACTGTTTTTATTCATTCAATGGCGATAATTTTTTTAAAGACCGGTGGAAGGATAAAAAATTGCTGATAGGAACTATTACCTAGGGCATCAAAAGTGCTCACTTCACCGTGAACAGCCTATAACGTTTTCAACAGTTAATTGAGCACTTTTGAATCCTACCTTTGAAAAACCACACTTTCCTTACCTTACAGCACACACTGGCTTGCTGGCTTCCAGTTTAGTTGTCAGCGAATAAGTTAAACTATTATGAGAACTTTGAGCCGCATTGCGAGTGTAATACATACTTTGATGAACATAAGAGAGCACGAATTTCCATGCAACTAACCCATTTAAATACCTAAAAATTGCCGGTTTTCACTTGGATGACGTCGGAATAAAGTGACGAGGTCCAATTTAATGTTAATTCTAGCTTCACATGTCGGAAGAATACAACTTAAGAAGCAAAGTAGACCATAAGCAGGGCTGTCAAAAGTGCTCAGTTAACTGCGAACAGTCTATACCAAGGTAGATGGTATACATGTGTATGTTTTAATCAATTCACGGTTACTGCACACTTTACGGAAGCCCTGCTAAAGTTCTACTTCCAGATTATTCCTACAGCTCGTACAAACTAAGCTTAAATAAGTCTAAAAAATTAGACCACGGAAAAATTCGTGCACACTCAGTTGTATTATTATTTTACATAAGAACTATTTCTTACTAGTCGTTACCAACACGCATGTTTTCTCGCTGTTTTTATGCATATTTATTAAAAAACGAAACATTACAATTTATAAATAATACATTCTTTAAATTTCAATTTAATGTAAAATAAGATTATTTTATGTTAACAGAGGTAAAAACCGCTTGTAATACATGGCATATTTACAAAGCAACTAAACACGCCATACATGGGGTGATTTTCCGAAAGATTGATTCAAAAAGAGGAAGAAACTGACAATAGACTATAATATGACGTGAGTCATTGGAACTCCTCTCGTTCGAGTCTCTTTGTTGAATCCGTTACGAATAGTGGTTCCAGCAGGAGAAATATTTTTGCCTGAGGCAGCAGCCGATGAACCAACGACTTCTGCTCAAGTGTGTTAATGAGTGGCGCTAAGACTTAAACCATCCCAAAACGCCTCTACTTGTTTTTAACTGACAAAATCACCTACCTCCAGTGATGAATTCCAACAGTTCAGAGCGTGAAGAGAGCATTACAGAATTCCAATAAGTGCAGAAACAATATACTTACGTCAACACTGAGCGACATAACATTAGCTTTTATCACTAGTACTATGTTGCCAAGAGGCCCCTTTACTTTATGGCTTCAGATTGCAAAAAAAAAAAAAGAAATAATTTGATGCGGGCTCTAGTTAAACTGGCAGATTATTTGTTTCATCACCACGATCAATGATCTGTAGAAATTTTGCTAGTCGTTAGTGATATCAACAAGTCGTAATATGGATAAGCACGGTTTATGAACCAGTCAGCCAACATGAAAGTTCAAAGGGAATTGAGCCTTCCAATAGAGCGCCGTAAACATTCAACTTTCCGGTGAGACATTTCGACAATTTTGTAAGATGGTGCTGATTGTGTTACTCGAAAATAAAGTCGTAACAACTGAGTAATCGCTAATCCTCGGTAGTTTAATCATTTCGCTATTTCGTCAGTCAGGAAAACAGGTTCTTTCGCAGATCAAATTAGGAAGTTTTAAGGCGTGTTAGTCAGGATTGGGTGTGTGTTCTTTCTTCGGAAGATAACTGGGATTCCTTAGCACAACTGCTGAGGTGTGTATATAGAATTGAAGACTACTGTGTGCTCCGATTTTTACGCGAAAAGTCACTGGCCCTACCTATACAATATTATAATGAAAAACCTGAAATCACGCTGATATAAATGGTTTGTTTGTGGTTAAAAAAGGTTTTTTGGTTGATTATTACCAAGGCAAAATTTCGTTGCTTGTAACAAAAAGGTTTTATGTGCACAGTAGTAATTCCGAGATTCAAAAGTACCAAATCCACCCATGAACAATACTTTTACAACACTGTAAAATCGGACTTCTTTCAAAGTTGAACTTTGGAGGAAGTTTGGCTCACGGACGTATCTGTATCGAAGTCAAGCTATGAACCAAGTAAACTTTGTAAAGTCAAGGTCTATCATAACTGATTTTTTTTTTTGGCTGTGCAACGCCCTGCACAGCAAGTTTTATTTTTAAGTAATTTTCAAAAGTTCTGATGCTCCTTCCGGTAATTTTCTGGACACCCCTGTTCGTAAAAAATGAGGCAACGTAAGAAAATTCGTTCAAGTAATTGCACATTTCCAAACGAAGAGGGCCGCTCGAAATTGTATCGACTGCGTGACGAAGGGATAACGGGAATGTGGTTAGTTGCGGGTTCTGGAGGTGTCAAGGGCATGTGAGGGAGGGTACGTTGCAGTGAATTCGAACACATCCTACAGCATTTATGTTCTTAGCATGTTTGCTGGCGTAATGGAAGTGGCCCAGCCACGACGCCGTACGTATCCATTTTCGTATCTTTGCATCAGGTTACGAGCTATCTCATGGAGGGGATTGGTAAGTAATTATACTGGATACGTAATTCCTTTTTTCCAAGTAAGTAAATGTACACCTGAATGATTCCAAAAAAATAATATGAAGTGAGGATAACAGGCAACGTGAGCGCCACATTTGAATTGTGACATGGAAACGTCCAAGACAATGCTTTCTATACCGAGCGAGGAAACCTGTAGGTAACACACTGCACCAGCATTTCGGAAGAACCTGGTTCGATTCTCTGTACGACCTTCATAATTAGTTTTTTTTTGGGTTTGGGGGGNNGGGGGGGGGGGAGGCAGTACTACTGAGTACTGTAATGAAAACATATTATTTTGGTAGCCCGAAATCTTTTGTGGGGACTTTATTTACAAAAATTGTGTGACAAACAATAAAAATTAGTTGGCCATAAGAAAACTATTTTTTTTAGTGCAGGAGGCTCTGTTATTCTTTTTTTTATTACTACGTCTAAGCAAGGTACGTGAAATAAGTTTTTTTTACATTAGTAAAGATAAGATATGGTAACAGAGATTTTTTGTGAAACTATATAATATCAGGATGTACTTGAATGCATTGCGTATAGACGATTGCATGTTTTTATGTAAGGATTGATATATAAAGTTTTAGGTAACGATTTTCTTATAATACCGGTTCTCTTAGAACTCGATTTCTGAAAAAGTGATGTTCAGTAATATGCAGCAGCAAAGCATATTCGATAAATATAATCACAAAAACCTGAAAGCTCAAGTGGACGTTGAGAAATACGTGCATATATTAACAATTTTCACTTGTCCCACATTTCGGACACAGGATGTGCGGCTAAGATGCCTAGCACGTACAACGTCATTTATAATTGTGTTGACTGCAGAGTGAACACACGCGGTGATAATGTTAACAGAATGGATTTCAACACTCCGAAATTTGACTCATTAAATACAACGTAACTAATTTCACAACGAAGCAGTTATATAACTTACTGTTAAGTGCCTAGTAAATATGCTTATGACACGGTGTAGGTCTGAAAAATAGGTGGTTGTCCTGATAATTATCTATATTATCCTAAAGGATGGTGAAAACATACCCTCGTCTTTCTTTATTTTTCTATCTACACAGATTCGCTACGAGATATTAAAATTTATTTTGCATGCATTCAGCTGTCTACGCTTCGCTGCCCAACGAAATTGTGTGCATTAAATTGTGAGTCTGACAGGTTACTTACTTTAATAACTGCATTTTTAAAAAGGTTATCTTAAGGTCTGTGCTCCGTGCAGTGGAACGCGTAGTAAATGAGAAGTAATTAGAGTAAAATCAGTTAAACCGTCAAAATTTGATTGCGCTTTCTCTAAGTGACTACGCCGTTAAAAAAAAACACACAGTTGCAAAATTCGCTTAAATAACTTTGTCGTCGAGTATAACTATGTGGAAAATAGTGACAAACAATATCCTCTACTTGCAAACAGTTATAAAAACTGTTTTTAAAATTACACTCATGAGCAGACGAAGTAGAGACACCTAGCTTGTAGCGTGCAGTAACCCCCTCACGATGATGGCGGTGAGGCGGCTAAGCAAGGACTCCACAAAGCACAGGAAGCGTTCATGAGCCATACTGATAGACGACAGCGGCACGGCTTTCCATAAAGCTCGGAGGTCGGTTTCAGCAGGATACACGGCACGCACATCTCTCTGGACAGCGACCCAGGCTATGTTCGACCGGGATGAGCTTGGGTGAACTCGGCAAGCAACCACAAGACCGTGGAGTTTTAATACAATCACTCAGACATGATTCAGGAGCAGCGGGAAAGTGCGCTGTCTTACTGTAGGCGCAGGTATCCTGCAGGGCGCTGTGGGCTCATAAACATTTGCGCGTGTCCTGCCAGCAGGACTCTCTTAACGATTCGCTAACGAAGAACGGCGGCGTGAGTACCAGGGATCCTACTTCATCCCATTTAAATATTTCCAATACGAGCAGACCGCCGCCGGCCTGAACCGTACCCTGCTAACACAAGGAATGCATCGCTTCATGAACTTGGTGACTCACTGGCACCCTGCCATCTTTCAAGATGATCTTTCTCACGTATCGAGTGTCCACTAGCGCGGTTCCCGCTCCCACGTTGATCGCAGAGCCTTGTGACGTGAGGCGAGCAGAGGCACCTTAGTGGGACAGTCCGCCATATTGAGGAGATTGTTCTGAATTGTATAGCTGCTCACAGATCGTGTTGGCCCTGCAATGAATTGGCGAGTGATCTGCTGAACTGTAGCCTGTCTATCCGCTGTTACGAACCGAGCCAGACGACAACGACTCCTCTCATCG
Organism: Clitarchus hookeri; assembly: GCA_002778355.1. Lineage (NCBI taxonomy): Eukaryota > Metazoa > Arthropoda > Insecta > Phasmatodea > Phasmatidae > Clitarchus > Clitarchus hookeri. The sequence goes on from NQII01000417.1 coordinate 402,662, forward strand.
ATGTGTTGTACACCTTGACAGTTGTACTCTCATCGATGTGTTGTACACAATGGCAGTTGTACTCTCATCGATGTGTTGTACACCATGGCAGTTATACCTGGCGCCGTGGTATCATCGGAAGACATAAACTCACGGTACCGTCTCGACACGTTGGACCGTGGGGAACTCCAGTGCTTGCACAACTTAAGATGCAGAGTGACCAATGCTTAATGCCCTAAAGATTTTGCCCCATTCAAATGCTCTGAACTCTTGTTTCTTCCTCATGCTCCACTCGAATATTGCTCATTCGATCTGCATTAAGTCTGACCACACACCAATCATTCGTGGCTGGGCACTGTTCCTTTTGACGGATCGATTACAGCACCATTTCGCCAACATAACAGGTGTCTCTAATTCAGCTTCTCATCAGAGCGTAACATTTTATGAATTGCAAACAACACAACAATGAAAGAACATTTCGTGGACTAGAATATAACAATTTTCACGTACCCTGAGGTCCGGCGCAGAACATATGCCCTACGAAAATGTAACCAGCGGAACTATATTGGGAACATAATACATTGTCCTGATTGAGATTTATAGACAAGACAGATAAGTAACCACATGGACTGTATTTGGAGGATGTCCAAATAAATTCCTTTAAGTAATTCCGTCACATCACTGACCATAGACCATAAATAATTTTAAGTGTACCAAAACATGTGAAATGGCAAAACGTATTTCACTTATATTAGTAGATCACTAACCCCTAACCATGCAATCAGTTTTCAAAGAGTTTTTAATATTCCTAGAGTTTTATTTTGTTTAAGCATGACAATTTCAACACAGCGATAGACGTTCACTCCGATTCTTTTTGTTTGCCTTGTCGTTGTTGTGCCTTTCATTACATTTTGTAAAAGAGTATATACGTTTCCTTGGTGTTTCTGCTGAAGCTCCTTGCCAACACAGCAGCAGAGTATCCACAAATAAATTGGTATGACTTGAGGGGATATTGGTTAAATGTGAATTACGTTCTTGACAAAATATCGTATCCTTAATGAAAGACGTAATTCGAAACGTCTCATATCCGCACGATAAATGATATTTAAAATACTGTGCCTGTTTTAAATGCTTTTACAGAACTATGTATGAAAAGCAATTTGAAGTATTAAAACTGTGTTAATATACAACAATAATATATCCAACATTTTTCAATGCATATATTTGTAGATATGAAATGTATATATGCAATCATTAAATATGTTTTACAAAGAGCTACACCCATTTACCTGCCGTATGCACAATAAATATCAATAAAAATGTTCCAACATTATGTCACTGTCTAGTGATAAGACATTTTTATCCTTACGGAACAAATTACAAATATTTCAAAAACTCGATTTTATGAGTAACGATAGTCTTGCATTTAGGCTGTTATACTGTTCGAAAAGTTAAAGTTTCTTGTAATATTTACGTGCACGATAAAAATCAGTGTCCAACTAACACGTAAATATTCTATGGTTTTTTGGCCGCGGGTTGTTCCAAGAAAACATTTCCTAATTTTACTGGGTGAGTCAGTGTTACACTATAGGAAATTATTCGAAAATTTTTACACTAGTGCATACGCATTGTAACAAAGCTGGAGTGGTGAAGTTTTTTCCCAAAGATCTATGGTAGCGATCCTACATTTGCTTAGGAAAATGTAAAATCCAAAGGAAAGTTCCCAACTATGTACAGTAGTGACAGTATACATTCCCACATTTGTAGTCAGGAACGTGGTATTAATTCTATACAGTTTATAGGAAAAATCTTTCATTACAGTTTAGGAAGTTTACCAGGAATTCTTTTTACAGTATACAGTACTCCGATACTGGACGACAGTGACACAGAATAAGTAAGCAAATAGAAGTGAAGTGGTGTCGGTTCCTTTGATGTGGGCGTGCCCATCAGTTTGCTTGTTGCAAGCAGCTCTTAAGAAGTCCTGCTGCCTGTTCGCAAACTCCGTACTGTTGAAGGTGAATTGACTGGGTTGCCGACTAATTGGTGGGGCCACGGTTGCGTAGTAGTTAGAATACTCGATCTCCACATAGGCGAAAAAGTTTCGATTCTCGGCCGGGTCGCTCCCGGATTTCGACGAGCGGAAATCCTGCCGGGCGATGCAGCTGGTCTGCTGGTTTTTTTATTTTTCTCGGAGAACTACCGTTTCCTCCGCTCTTGGATTCCGGCGCTGCTCCGTGCTCACCTCAGTTCGCCCTCATCGGCTCTCAATACCAATTGGCGTGCGTCATCCCGACATGTTGCTGTTTAGTAACGCCATTTTGTGCGGCTAGAGTTCACGGTATCAACGGTCGTTTCTCTTCTGTATTTTTAATTTTGTGGCACTGTGGTTCGCGGGTATACATTTACGACGCGCGGAAATCAAAATTATCTTGTCAGGAAGTGGATTATGTATTAGTTATTATTTTATTCAGCTAGCCATTACATTTTCTCTTGGATGCCAGACAGCCAAAGCCGTGGTACGGATAACACAAATAGTCAACAAATGTAAGTACTGAGTTGTATAATCGCGGCTAGCAATAAACAGAATAATAGAAAGTCGAATTGCAAGGAAATTCTGCCAACCTCTAATCCGGGTTGATAACCTCATAATGGTTGTCACTGGCGTTGATCTGCAAGAAGCCCATTTTGCTGAGAAAGGAAAGTGTTAAAATATGATTATTGAGACACTGGATAATCGAAAACCTTTTTCCAGGCAACATATTTTCCACAATACTAAGATAGTATAAATTCTTTCCTTGTTGGATGATCAAGTTTGTTACACCACCAAGTTTTTTGCAGGCCAGTCCTAAACGTTCTGATTTGTAAAATCGGAATCCAGATTCGCCCAAAGAATAGGGACAGTGGCTTCATACATGCGTGACAGCCAGTAACAAAAGAAAACTGACGGACTTTTGTACGTTGCGTTGAATCCTAGCAAACAGTCAACATTTCCAGCGATAGACGACCGTCTCTAATGATTGCCAATCAACCGGCATTAAGGCTAACATAACACATATGCGAAATTAATGTAAATTTTACATTAGGTACCGTAATATTTCGCGGTATATTGTCTTTGTTTTCTAAAATTTAATTTTTGAGGAAAAGTATTGCTATTATGTAATATTTTGTGTAGACTGTACGTGTTTTGCAATCAATGAACAACTTTCAGGATTGTCGGTATTATTAACACCAGCCACTCATAAATTAGAGGAGTAGATGTAAAAATTATGCATAGTGCTTGTCTACACAGTTTCCCTAAGAGAAAGTGATAAAGAACAAAGTGGCAACTCTGGTTCCACAACTAGTCTTATATAACTTGTAATTATATTCCCCTGCTGCATATATACAGTATTTTGCAAGGAAATAAACAATGGTTACGGCGAGTGAGAGCCTCTAAGATTCACTGCATCCCGCTTACTAACGGCGCCGCATGACAACACGGACACAATATTTAATATGGAGCATCCTTTACGTTCCAGGTTTAAGCTGACAAGCTACACCGGGAGCGTCTTGCCACTCAGAAACATAAAAATCCTATCATTCCACGTATGCGGCGTACGTGTGCTCACATTAACTGGGGTTCGAACCCGGAACCACTTTTAACCTATTTACAGATCTCGTCTTTCAAAACTGTGGGATTTATATTCCGTGCCACGTATCCAATTCTTAAAGACAAGGAAACAGACTTTATTTCATAAATTTATAATTATACTGTGTTCTGTAGAACAAAACATTGTCAAATTGGTTGTCGTTGGAGAAGGGGGGGGGGCAGGGAGGGTTATAAATACTGATGTATTTTGGCTGGTACAACAAAACTCGGATACCTAATGTCTTGGGGTAAAAATGTTTCAGAACTACCCGTCTTCGCCTGGGTACGGAAGGGCAATGAGAGAAACACCGCCCGGTTTTATTGGTTTCCTACACAGTATTTTAAGTTGGGTACTGAATGGTATCCCTGCCAGATTTGGTTCGTATCCATCAAACGGTGTATATTTGTATTCGGAACCAACCTACACACACACAAACAAACAAATTTTATTAAATTTTGGGAGAAAGAACTTGTATGATAACTAAGAAGAATATTGTTATTTTCATAAAATATAACCTGTGTGAAATTAATGTATTAAGGGTTTTGTAGTGGCCGTTCAAGGTAAAGTGAGCAATTTTGAGGCCCAATTTTCTTTTTTACTATCAAGTATTTTTTATCGTTCCGCCACATTTTACATAAATATTGCCACGTTAGTAAAAAAAAAAGACTGCATATATTTCACCGGATTCTAAAGTCAACGCTTATGGCTATAATAAAATGTACATATTTGCTATTATTCCAACTGCGAGATATACTATAAGTGCTCAATTTATCGTGAATAGCCCATATTGTTAAAAGTAATTATCATTTCCGCACATTTTTCTCCTGACAGGTAAAGTTTATCGAGTGAATGATCATCTACGGCAAGTCCTGGGTGCATGAGACGGGGAAAAAAAAAAGAAAAAATGGATGATGATTGGTAATGCAATCAAAATATATATAGTCCATGGCTCCACTACTTAACAATGTGTTTTGTTCGGTACTGTCACAGAGTACATAGATGCATAGGGGTTATATGACGTGGCAGTTCCTTTGTCGTGGGGTTACCCACTCTCTGATTGGCTAAACGCGGCTCTCGAACGGCCTTGTGCCAAACTACCAGGTGTTACGAAAAATGCCTTACTGATTAAGAGGGGGCGTGAGGGAGTGGCTCCCGGCTGACGAGTGGGTTACCAGGCGCTGATTGGGATTGTTTTTCCGCCATGTTCCTGGCCAGTGACGCCATAATGCTGGTGTTTGTGGAATAAGCGGCCGGTTTAACCTCTGTATTCTAACGCACTCTGTTCTACTGCGTTAAACAAAATTATAATATATTGGTCGACGTCCAAAACTAATACGGTCCAGAAACATGTCAGAAATGTCTGCTTAGAATTGTAATACAGGGCAAATGTCAGTGCGAAGTAAGTTTGAAATGTTCGTGACCTACCACAGTTGGAGGATATTTACCCCATACTCTCAGCAGCTGAAGTAGTGGAAAGCCAAATGTAAGTCAGGTGCAACTAACTAAAGACGCGTTTTTATTTTCTGCCGCTGATCCATGAAAATATCGGGACTCACATACAGTCTAAAACAATCGCTATTAATTGAGAAAAAATTAATCTTATGTACCTTTACTGAGATATTGATTAGAAGTATGTGTAGGTTGTGAGTCCGGATCTGATCTCTGAGATTATAAACAATACGTTATATCTAAATAATACGATTTATTTAAAAGTAAATGCTTATCAAGTCTTTTAGACTTCTTTTTGTGCATGATTTAATGTGTTACGAATAAGAAATGTCATAATGAGTGTTGTGCTTTAAGTTGGGACTGCACTTGTCGTACCATAACAAATGTGCTGTAGGCTTTGTGTTTGTCTGTAGAATTAATAACAATTGTAACTTACAGCAGTAATACTGTTTACAAACTAGTTGTCCGCAGTGAATATGGTTTGGCATTGAACTTCACTCTGTAGAGTACCGGCCAAAAATAAGCTTCCTAGCGTTACGGAAGAAATTGTGTACCCTGGGAATTAATAGTTTCAAATATTGTTTATAAGGAAACAGTTACCAAGCTTTTCTTTCTTTACACAGTTTGTACATATGGAATGAGAGTGAAAAGTTTCCTACTGTAACATTCAAATGAAAAATATTCATTTCCTGTGCATTTTGAGATAATAAATCACATCAACCAGACGACGGTGAAGAAGAGACTGAATGAAAAGAGAAAATGGTAATGAAGAACGCCAAGATGCTAAACCAAAACCTCTGGTAGACTCCGAATCTATAGCTTTTATAATGACTATATAAGGACGCACTATTCGTATGGCGTGTATACGATGATAACCAGCGAATATCGTGTCATTAGACAAGGAGATATCTTTTTTAGAATATATTTTACTACCAGTATCAACCAAGCTGTTCCACCCATTCACACTGGCAAGAAAATCACCTCGCTTTGTATACAAAAAGTTTTACGGGTGAACTTTTATATAGTTTTCCGAAACGACATAAAGTATCAAAATCTCCCGTTAAAACATGTGGTTATTTCTCGTTGATTGAGCTCAGGATCGTTGCCATACCTGCGATTAAAACAGAATATTTTGTATTTCGAATATATAACATATTCAGGCTTGTAAACGAATTTCAGCCGTAATATGTAATGTTTATTTGTCCCAATAGACTCATAAATGGATATGATTTCCTTGTAAATTTAGAGAAGTAATTATTAATCTTGTAATAATACAGTAAATTACAAAAAATGTATCAGGATGTTCATGGCAGTAGCCATAATTAAATCTGAAGGAGGGGTAATTTATAATATAGTCATAGGAGAAATGTCTGTGACAACTTCCGTAGAACAGCGGACGGTATCTGAATAGTGTGGTTTTGGATTTTGTTTTACGTACAATTATTTTAATACTACCGGAAAGTTTCATGAAAAAGGTAAATATCGTTAGGTACTTTGTTTTTATTTACTCATTATTTAATCCCAGAATGAACCGAATTTAATATGATAGATTATATTCAAAAGAAATCTAATTAAGTTTGACGCTCTTATTTTGAATTTTTGGTATTATATAATCTGTGTAAATTAATCATATAATATTGCAAAACTTCGTAACTCAAGCTATTGGATTTCGCATACGTCTAAAACTTCCATCTCGACACATCGCTTATTTTACAAAACATATTACGTGTGAATACTCAATACGAATAGTCCGCTTAAGCGGATTTCTGTCATCGTCGATCTCTGCCATATTTTGAACACGCAGTAGGGAGCTTAACGACTTTTCAATCGTACTCGTAATAACAGGGCTGTGCTATTAAGATAACTGGGGCATGGTTTTCTATTAGAGAATATATTTATGGGCTTATTTAATAATTTAAGCAGTTTCGAAATCTTTTAAGCTCTGCTGATTAAAGTATTTGTCACTCCACGCACGGTACCGTTATTCATCTCCAGACTCTACACCATCCAGGTCGTAAAATGTTCTGCTTCAAATCTTGGATGGTTCGTATCCTTAACGAGAAAGGGATGTAGGATCAATGTTTAAAAAAGTCCGGTGTGTTTTCCTCAGAAAACCAGTCCTCCAACACCCACGCTTATAAATAAAGGAATGAAATTTGAATCGATTGATTCCTGAGGACGCAATAAGATTCGAATGATGCTGTTGGAGTCTCGCTAATAAAGTTCTACGGGTTCCTCGCCTGCAGTAGTTTGAGCGGGATTGAGGAGGTCTTCCGTAACACAATCGGGAGTTTGGCGATTAACTATATTCACGTTGAAAGTTGTCTAGGTATCGTTCTCGCATTGAAGAACCTCTCAAACTTTTGACTACGGGATATTTACAACGCTATGGTAGGTAGTTGGGTTGAACGTCCCGTCGACCGCGAGGTCATTCGTGACGCAGCAAGTTGCTCAGGAAAGAGGGATTGGGGAAGGAATGAGGGATTGGGGAAGGAAAGAGGGATTGGGGAAGGAATGAGAAGGAAACTGGCCAAGGCCTTTGTAAGCGACTCATCCAGAATTTGCCTCGAGTGATTACAGGAAGGGATAGAAAACCGAAATCAGGATGGCCGAACAGGAATTGAACCCGGGTCCTCCCGAATTCGAGTCCGGTGAGTGAACACAGCGACACCTCACTCGGCGGATGGCTGTGATGTACGTATATTAATTAATACACGTGTTATCACGGCGTAGTTGAAATGTTTGGAGGTGTTTCGGACACTGTAATAATATTATTTGTTTTGATAAAAGTAATTCTTTGGGAAGAAAATTCCAAATGAGATTTTTATAACACTTGAAATAAATAAGGATGATTTTTACAATTTGTTAATGTTAAAATATGATAAAGTAATATGTAAAAGTAATAAGGAAATGTTGTGAAGTAAAAGTACATTACAAACATTTAGCTACATAAAAATTGTTTGTATGCTTCCTTGAATAAGTGGTTATATATATATTCAATATTTATGTCCTAGAGTTAAAAGAAAATTTTCGCAAGTAGTTTAAAAAAAACTTTTGAATTGTTTTTGCAAGTGCAGAAATTTTTTACTTTATACTAGTGTGTAAATGTTCAAGCCCTGCAAAATTTCCAGAAAATGGTCTTTGAAGATAGAAACGACTCAGTATATTTGAAACCTCCTTTTCTCACAATCAGCTGCTACTTGTGGAACGTACTTGGTCTTCAGGAAGGATTCTCGCCTAACTTTTATGACATCTTTAATAAAGGACACGGTATTTCGAGTGCTGGTGACACAATTTAAATCGATCACCACCAGGTTTTACCTTTGTATTGCACAGTGAACATACAGAGTTTTCTTGTAGTTATCATTTTTTTTTTTTTTTTGGTACGCCACCAACATTTACTGGCAGAGCCACAAATTCTTCGCTTTCCTGTCAGTCTCACATTTGTGGTTCTAGTCATTCCTTCCCACTGTATCCGCTATACTGAAGTGTAAAAACGTTTTCTCTGCTCCGACGCATCGTTTGTTCCTGCCAAGAATTTTTTTTTTTTTAATATCAACCACTGCAAAGTACGCTTTCTCTAAATATAATATTTGTTTACGTCATCAGACGTATTTTTTTTACAATGTAAGTTACACAGTGAAGAAAATTTGAACTCTGAAAAACTCCTAAGTTAGGTAAAGAAGAGAGACGTAACAAATATTTCAAAACTATATTAACTAAAAACAAATAATATAATACCCTGCGACGTCTGCGGGACTCGAACCCGCCACCTCCACACGTTACTAGCATGTTGCACTTCGCCATGCTACGTTCAGTTTGATTTCGATAGCTTGATTATGCTGGTTAGTAAAATGGGCCAGAAAATGTCACATCTTGAAATAGTTGATGTTAGTGATTTGGAGAAGGATTGGACTTCAGAATGACACAAAATGTCATCAGAAGGATATTTCAGTTACTCAGCTGCATTTTCGTGAACGCAGAATATATTGAATAAACGTCGGGACTACCGTTATCTTTGGAAAGAAGTTATATTTATTTACACTGAACAAAAGCAGCTCAAATATATTCATATTTTCTTCTATGAAAAAATGGCAATATTGCCGTTAAACCAAAACGTATAAAAAATACGTTTATTAACAGCAAACCTTCGTTCCTCTAGCCTTCTGTATTAATTAAAGCGATATTGTTTTAACATAAAGAAAAAAGCCTCAAAGAAATGGTTTTCTTTGCAGTACAGAAAAATTTGTAATTAATTTTTTAGAGTGTGTCTGAAAACGTAGTTTTTAACTGTTAGTATCCGAGTAATAGTTAAGTTTTTCCATCTGCTCTCATCCTTGCCTGACACATCATCTGTCTCGTCCGCTAGTATAGAATAAGCGCACGATTGTTTACCCCAGTGAGTATAGGTTATGTAAGGACAATGCGACACACATTTATAATTTAATTTCATACCTGGCAAAACATTGTAATATTTTATTTTACACTGTATGAGTTCTAAATCTCTGGTCGCCACTAAGTCGAATCTTATCTTCAACATTCATTTGTGTAGCAATGGTAAATCGTGAACCACGTGGGAGATAAGGCTAAATATGAGTGATGGAATAACTGCTCGATTTACTGCTATTAACATTCGGTGTGCAGATATGAACTGAACATTTCCACGTACTTCCTCCATAAAGGATTTATCTTATCCGGTTGACACTAAATACCACCGATTCTCCAAATTGGGCCCTCCAGTTCCCTGGATATGTAGGAATTTTATAAAATGCTGTACAGCGTAAAAACTTCTCGATTTACTGTACCGCATCAGGAGAAAACCGCACGCAGTGCAAGCAGACAGTTTTCTTGAAGTTCTTGGAATACGCTAACCATAGACAGTAAGAACTATTCAAGCCAGCCATGTTTACATTTTCCATGAAGATATTTACAAATCCTCAACAAAGTCGTAAGTGGAAGTATGTAACCGTGTTTTTAAACTTCCAATTTTTGCCTGTCATCGAAAGGCAAGATTTACCTACCTATTTGCCATTCTCGTAAATGCAACGACCGTATTGGTTTAACGGGGAGGAATGTTCCTCTTATTGGGCAGAGACCGTTGCAAGGTTTTTGGTCTTACACGGATCACTTCAACTCTCACATTCTTGTTTTTTCCTTGTCTTGGTCCATGAAAATGTAAACAAGTTTCTAGCAACTATTGTACCATGTAGAAGGGTAAAAATATTGCTTCCGAGGAAATTATGTGTTACTTCCTTATTCTGAAAAAAAAAAACTAAAATCATAGCAACATAAGCAAAAAAAACGTTGGTTTGAATTTAAATAATAATTAAAGTGTTACCCGTATGAATAAATTCACAAAACAATAATTAACGGATGATTTTCATGTCCTGGTAGTAAGGAGCCCACTCGTTAGTATTAAATTTCCCGTCCTTATTTATTTCCAAGAGGAGGTTGGGGAGGGAGAAGGGAGTGTTTTTACAACAGGTATTAAAAAACATAAATTTTCATTTAATGTTAAAAATTTATTTATACACTTTACGTAAAAATTATGTACTAGAAAATACCAGACATTTCTTATTAAGGCAAGAAAAATACATGATTTGTATGCAAATCGAACAGACAAGACGAGATCATAGAATTGAGGCACCGAGCAATTTTTCTGAGCTCATGCGTTTATTCTGCAGGTAAACCATTATTAAAACTTGGCTTGACGACGCACATTTTAAGTAGGGCATATGCTAAAATAGTAGCCTATCATTAGTTCGGAAAATTCTTAGTTGGTCAAGTTTCATTACAATAATGAGCACACTGGCACTATGTGGTTAGTAATTAATAAATATATAGGCCAGGTCTTAAAATTCAATAGTCCAATATACCATACGGATTCTAGACACTTTCATTATCACAGAGAGAAAAATGTAAAATCCTGGCACGTTACACAATAAGACCCGAAATGAAGTTCCAGAACTCTTTATTTAACAACAAGAAGCACTTCGGCATTTTCAAAGGGAAAAAGAAGCATTCTCTCGGACAATGCGAAATGTACAGCAGAGCTCTAGAAACTTCTAGCAGCTGCATTTACTTATTTTGTAAATGTATATCGTTTGTATTCAGATTCAGCTATCTAACTCTGCCAATTTGGCCACCACTTAGTAACCTTTCATATCTGTGTAATTTGTGGTACTATAAAAGTCATTTTCTTTATTTTTAAACAATTATAGTCTACGCCCTTCCATGTCCCCCGATTCCTGGCTTATCGTTATAGAATACTTGCGTAAAAAAAGCCAATAAAATGTACGTCATCGTATTTATAACACTTTAAAAATTTTTGTGGATGTTTTTAAACTATTACACAAAAATTATTAATATTAATTTAAGAATTTAATACGTTATAATGCAATGTATACAGCCATGTTTAAAATAACTACACTATGATTGTATTTCTAATCTCCGTAACTCTTCACTACGTTCTTCATAATACTTATTGGATTATACAAATCTGAGCTTATACACTAAGAGACACAATATTAAATACAAAATTTATTTTAAAAGAAATTGAAAAAATGCATTGAATGCGGTACTATTTCACTAGTGAAGGTAATTTACTAACCGCTATAGATGAGCAGTTAGTATTATTGAAACGAAATAAAAGTATATAGAATTTCGATTGCAATTACATCGTCTGATGTATTTCGTTGGTTATTGGTTACTTACCTGCGTGATGGGTGACTTTCTCATATGAATAGACCAGTCGCCGTTCAGTTACCGTAATTCATTCATATACTAGCACTTAATGTATGTCCAAAACCAGATAAAGTACATAGAGTTTCAAAAGAATAAAGCAAGACACATTTTCGCATAGAATTTCCAGTTGGTGACCAACAAATAATATATAAACGGAGGGCCCAGTTTACGGTGGAGTACATAGCAATAAATCTTTTCTTTATAGAAAATCTAAAATTATCAGTTATTTAGACGCGCACTTTGTATTATTTTAACTATAAAGGTTTATCCCTCAACCAATAAAATGGCGTCATATGAAGCTCAGCGAAAAGGAAGCACTGGTTATGACTACAGAAGCAAAGTTTTTTCAGACCAACCCTACTCTTAAGTTTAGCGTACGTTATAGCAGCAACCAGGTGTAAGTGTGTATCACGCCTGAGTTCAGTACCCCTACAAGAAGGGGAATTAGTACGAGGAGGCATGCGTCGAAGTAGAGAGGGATTGAGCAACCACGGCCGTAATTAGGGCCATAACTGCTTACCTAAGTGCACTTGTAGACACTGCAAGGAAATTTCGCGCTTTAAAATATCTGTAGGCTCTACTCCACGGTCGTATGTATTTTCGAGCATCAGCTTTCTTTTCACTGACTGGTGCCACGGTGTGAAGCCAATAATACCTCAGAGCAAGTGGCATAGGGTTAGGTGCTTGATTCCTTGCACGTCTGCATATTGCTGTGTGGGGTGACACAACTCGACCCTCCCAACTCCCTAGGCAGATAGCTTCACTGCTACGTCACCCAGCGACCAGGGGGAATGATCGACAGCCCACCTTGCTGTCATCACAGCACCCTGTTCATCCTGTCAAAGGAGCCGACGACTTCACAGGATGAACAACAAACTTATGGTTATCTCCTTCCTGTGTTCAACTCGACCTGTAAATAAGTTTCTGGGCTAAGGCCAAGACAATATAAATACCTCCGCAACAGGAGACCAGTCAACCTTAGAGGTATCTATCTGGCTGAGGTATAGATATCCGGTGATGTCTGGTGCAGCGAGAAACATCAGCGGAAAGGTCTGACGATGGCTGCGGGCGTTAAAAGACGACGGAAAAAGAGCGTTTGTATGTTTTAGACGGAAAAGAGAGCGTGATACGCGACGATTAGAGGATTAATGTGCAGGGAGTCGCTCAGAGCATTCTAGAATATTACGGACAGGTGGAATGCAGACTGAATTAAGGCGGGGTGGTATTGATGTGTGATGCGGAACTGATAGAAAATTTTCTAACTGTCTAACATGGTCATACCATTTGTAAACTTATTCTATATGTTATGACACATTGTTTATTGTAACTAATTAGTAATTTCATTGCATTAATTTCTTAGAGGTGATTGTGAATTACATTTATTAAATTTATTAATTGTAAATAGCAAGTGAAAGCCATTTATTGTAAGATATTAAGTCGATAGTGTGTTAATTGCACCGTTTGTAAATAAATTAGGATTTATTGTTAACAATTTAATTTAATTAAGACCCTCTTAAAGAACCTGACTAAGGCCATTGACTTTGGGAAATTGTAGCTTGTAGACAATTGTGTACAATGTTCATCAAATGGTTAAACAAAAATAACACATATTATTGTTGCAATTGAAGAGTAGTTATTTCGTGCAAAACAGTCGTGATATGAAAATATTATTTTTTTAAGTGGATGATGGACAATGTTGTAATGAACTTGAGACATAAAATGGAAAAGTCAAAGAACGTTTAGATAAAAATATTTGAGAAATCTGTGCCCTATAGGCTTGAGTTGACAACGAAATGAAAGCCAACTTTAGGGCTGATGTTATTTATTCAACGACTTCCGGCTTCTGACAGGCAGGTATTGCTTTGCACTGGGTTTGTCGTAATAATATTTTGTGTGCTGTCAAGCTCATGACTCTGTCACACATCAGTACGTAACAAATGTTCAAAGATTAAATCACATTATAAGTGGCTTTTGATATCGGTGTCTTTAGACATGATGAAGGTGAAGTGAGGTAGGTATAGAGCAGCGCCGGAATGCAAAGGCGAGGTAATCAGGTGATTCACGAGAAAACCCGGCGATCAGCGACAACGTCCGACACGATTTCTACGTACAAAACTCCGGGAGAGAAAATTCAACCCTGTTCACCTTAGTGGGAGGCGAACCTTCTAGCCGCCACACTACCGCGGTTCGATGTGAACGAATATAAATATTTGGTGCAAGAGCAGTTAAACTGAGTGAAAATTATCATATTCCATTCAAACAAATACTTTTCAAGTATATTTCATTCGTACGTAGAACAAAGTGTACAGAATATTTAAAAAATATTCATCCGATTTTAAAAGATGATATCTAGAGACCCAGAAATTTCGCGGATTCATTTGACGACAAGCTAGAATTCAAACCCGTGTACATTCGACTTTATTTTACAATTAGATCGCAGTCTGTAAGACACACCCTGGGAGAGATTGAGCCAACAACTGAACTGCGAATAAATCAGGACCGAATCCCATGTCGCCTGAACTGGGATAAAACTGTAGCATCGGCCAAAGAACAACTAACTGAGGCTCGATCGAGTGCACGAAGGACTTTGCAGTCTAGCTTGTTGCCAATTGTATCCGCGGAATTTCCGGGTCCCTAGTCATACCTTCGAAACCAAGGGATAGAGAGAGAACTGTGTGCAAAGAGTGAGATACAGGTCTGGCAATAAAATTTTGCGTAAAATTATTACAAATGCAAATAAGGTGATACCTGCAGAAGCCCAGTACACATCTACGTGATGGTAAAACTCGTCCCACGCATTAGCGAGCATGTCTGGCGTTACTGCAGCCACTGTTGCTGTTATACTGTTAGAATGCCTGCTCACTGCCACGCAGAAATGTGGGGCACGTAAACCGAGACCTCCACAAACCCCTGCAAGAAAAAAAATCAGACAGTGAGATCGGGTGACCTTGGTGGCCAGTGGTGTAATGCCAAATCAGCAGGTCTGTGTTGACCGATGCATCGTGTGCAAGCTCATGGTTCAGGAATTTTCGAACTTGCAAGCGCCAGGGCGGTGGTTCCTATTTCTACTACAAATAAATCCAGCGGGATCTGCGTGTAACAGTAGGAAACGCCAGCTCTCCAACTTTTGTAAGTCTGAGATTCTCGTGACAGTGTGTGTTTAGAAAAAAAAGAACGGACCTTTAACCTATTCTCGGGAAATGGCACAATACACATTAACTTTAGGCAATTCTCTCATTATCGACTACTGCAAGTGGCATATGGCCAAAGGGATTCCCTTCACTTCCAAAAAAGTTCGTTCGTTAGTGGAATAGAAGAATTTTTATTTGCAGTTAAAAAAGAAAATATTTCGACTCTCTGACAACGACCATTAAGAAAACAAAGAGAATGTATTCTTACTCAGTGCACTGGAACGGAAAGAGCTCTTTTTGTCCGTTATCTCGCTTTCCAATTCCTGCTTGTTTTTGACGTGACAACGTCTTAAATTAGGTTGCGGCTGGGAGTCACTTATGAAAAAGTGTAACGCTCGGTAACGTTACGATGAGTCACCGAACGAGAGAGAGGCCCGCCGAATGCCTTGCGTCTCTCTCCCACTCAACTATGATCGGTCTGCCGCGCGCGCAGCACTACGTTGTCACGTAAAATCTTCGCCCGTAAAACCGACTTTACAGGCAACCATTTTTTGTTGCATCTCATGTTTAGCATTCCAGGAAGGAACAGGGAGGGTAACGAAAAAATTCTCCGAACGAAACAGTTACCAGCCATGTAAAGAAAAGTAACGAAAATACTCTAATTATTTATCTGGGAACACCCAGTAATTTAATGAAAATGGATCATGAATCTACACGTCTGTGAAACTTCTTTAGGTTTTTGATATTGCAAATTTCTCTGTCCTATTTCATAAATTATTATAATTGCGAAACAGAAAATTATAAATTCATCAGAAATACATACTAGTGTTATTCGGAAAGTAAGGTCCGAATCGCCGTAGCTAATCGAATGTCGCGCGAACATTGCAACGCACATGCGCACCGACTTCTGGCTTGCCTTGCTCGTCAAACGACGCCATTTGCATTGGTATTGTTGCAGTGTGCTGTTTACAGTGTCAGTTTAAAATGTTTAAAACAATTGATCAGTCCGCCTACTGTAAAATACGGTCAGTGATTCGGTTGTTGATAGCAAGGAACGTTTCAGCAGCGGAAGTTCATCGACAGATAAGTCAAGTGTATGGCCCAAATGTGATGAGTGACAGCAAAGTGCGTAAGTGGGTGAGAGCTTTCCATGACGGACGGGAAAATGTCCATGATGAACCGCTATCAGGCCGACCATCAGTGATCACAGAAGATTTGGTCAAAGTTATGGACGAAAAGATTCGTGAAGACCGGCGATTCACAATTTCAACTTTAGCATTGAAATTTCCGAGTGTGGGTAGAACAACGTTGCACAAAATTGTCTCTGAAAATTTGTAATTTCACAAATCGTGCGCAATTTGGGTTCTCGGGCTGCTTACTGAGGAACACCAAATAAAAAGAATGCCGTAATTTTTTGGACCGATATCATAAGAAAGGTGTTAATTTTTTAGAGAAGTTGAAAGGTGAAAGAAGCAGCGACAGATTGGTTATCCTCACAGGCGGCAGACATCTATGACTTAGGCATACAAAAGCTTATAGACCGTCGTGACAAATTTTTCAAAAAATATGGGGACTATGTAGAAAAAAAAAAGAAACACGTAAGGAATAAAATAAAAAAAAGTATTTTGAAAAAATCTGTGATGGTTTGTGTTTTATTAGAAATCGGACCTTACTTTCCAAATAACCCTCGTACGGAAGTCCATAAGAAGTAGCAGATCATTCGTCATACTATCTTAACATGATGTAGGAAATAATTATAAATAAGCACCCGGAATAATTAAAACATAAAAAAATATTATAAATTACCTTATTTTCGGAAATATAAATTTACTCTTAGACAACTGCACTGAAGAGGGTTTTCCGCAAGTGGTTTCTTTCTTTACCCAAAAAAAAAACATGCTAACGATGTAACTGTTTACATTCATTACCCAATTATTTAACAATTTACCTGTACTATAATCGTTATTAGACACGACGCAGTTAAGGGCATTTGAGTTAATTTTCTTCAGACGGTTACATTCTTATCAAGATTCGTCACTATTAAACTAAAGAATTCTGCCGATAAAATTGTTTGGTACTTGCCGGCAAACCAAAAAAAACTGTATTACTTTCTTAATAAAGACATTCTCACTCAACCTTTGTGAAGTGAGTGAGTGAAGATATTTGGGTGGCCCTTAACAGCGAGGTCTTGAGAGCCGATGAGGGTGTTTGAGGTGAGTATGGAGCAGGGCCGAAATTTTAAGTATGGATGGACGGGAGATCTCCGAAAAAACCCGCCGATCAGTGGCATCTTCCGGCACGATTCCCACGTATGAATATCTGGGAGTAACCCGGCCGGGGATCGAACCCGGTTTGCCTTGGTGGGAGGCGAGCGGGCTCAGCCACCGTGGCCGCCTCAACCATTGTGCTACATAACAGTTAATGATTATATTTTCTGTGTTAGACGCCAAACATTTTAAGTTATACCTATTTGATCATTTACAGTAACACCGATTGTTATTCTTATGTTTGTAGTATGTTGGCAAAGACTGTAATACTTGCGCAACACAATCAAATAAGACAATGAATATTCTACATCCTCCCAACTTACTTAAATGGCATTTTAAATACATGTCAACAACTATTTTAAGAGTTACACAACTTTTGCTCAAATAGATATTACTTATTTATATCCTAGGCCACCTTTCATCATCCTTCATTACAAATTTACATAATTAAAATTTGATGCTTGTTAAGTGTTGAAAGGAAAATCGCGCATTTTACTTACCAGTTCGATTTATTTCCACGTTCTCAATAAAGAAATTAGAAATGTATGGTAGGAATACCGTTCACTAAAGGCTGTTCATGGTACAGTGAGCACTATTGCAGCTCTAGTTACTTTCGTCTGATCGGCCGTTTTTTATCCCACAACTTTTTAAAATAAACATTGCCATGTATGTAATAAACACAAGGTATATATTTCACCGGACTCAAAAGATAACGTCTAGGGCTACGATAAGTTATATTTATTGACTGTTATTACAATTGAGAGTGCTTCAAAAAGTGCTCACTTTACCGTGAATAGCCCACATGCTGATTAATATATTCTGCAACGTATTAATATGTCAGTATATTACTATTTCGAAAAATTTTTTTACTGTAATTTCATGGAAAATAAAGTCATTTCATGTTTCGCAGTAAGGTAATTGACTTTTATTAATAACATGTAATTTATTATAATCAATTGCTTCGTATTCACCAAAAAGGTCTTGGGAAACTAAGACTGGCCCGTCGTCAACATCCTTTCCTAAAAATACAAGTAAAAGTTATAAAATATAGGAAAAAATGTTTTATGTATATTTATTAACTTCCCTATAAAATATTTACCTTAATCAATAACGTACAATATTACGTGAAAAATAAAAATAGGATATTACACTTAATGGAGACCTGAATTCTATCACAACAAATTTTTAATCTTTGCAACTAAACGCTAACTTTTCCTTTCAATCTTTAATATATGTCCATTAAAATTCTTTCAAAGATCTCAAGTTACAAAAGTAGACTTTTTTTTTTTTAATCGGGCAACACAAATCCACCTAAAATTTATATTACTAACGATGAATTCGAATTAACACTAACTAAATTTTACGCAAATCCATTGCCTGACAGAGAAGCATTATCATGAGGCATTATCATGAAGCATTATCACGAGGCGTACGAAGCGGATGTACATATTCCCTCTGTGCACATGATTACCATTTCTGGCCAATCACATGAAATGCGCGCGTGATATAAGCAGACAACCAGCAGATGGAGTCGTGATTCAAGAAGTCACCACGGCCGTACGAATGAAGTGTTTTGGCTGTTACTGTGCCTGGAGAACGTACAGGGCGATGTATTGGCTTTAAGATGCCGTCGTACGCAATTGCATCAAGAGAAAGAGTTCACGGGAGTTGTCG
This sequence comes from Clitarchus hookeri, assembly GCA_002778355.1. Lineage (NCBI taxonomy): Eukaryota > Metazoa > Arthropoda > Insecta > Phasmatodea > Phasmatidae > Clitarchus > Clitarchus hookeri. Next base: position 421,535 of record NQII01000417.1, read on the forward strand.
TTGTACGTCTGTTGGTACTTCCGCCGTGTTGCTGACGAAACCAACGTGATAACTAGAGATGATGGGAAATTGCGGATATTTTTTTAGCCAACACATCTTCTATAACACTCCAACTAGTTTATTCTTTCATGATTGGATGAACCAGGTCTTAACTCTACTAAGTTTTTTTGCATACCAATCACGAACAATCTGCCTTATAGTGTGAGAATCCTCATTGGCACAGTGAAATGGGGTGGTAGCTTCATACATGCATGGCAGCCAATAAGGAAAGAACAATGTAGGACCTGTGCACAGTACGTTGAATCCTAGTAAACAGTCAACTTTTCCCGCGATAAAGCATCATATCTAGTGATGACACAACCGTGTCGGGCGCATTTGGCGACATTGGCCCTAGGAAAGAAATAAGCTTAGTCGCGGTGGCATCGGAGCTCGGCGACAGAAGTCAGAGTGCAGAGATTGTCGCATCAGACCACATCCCTTAGAACACTCACAATCCACGACTTACGACGTTTAGCGAAGTGTTCTGGGTGGTTCGGTTGTTCGGATATCAACACGGACAGTGTCGTGCCAATCGTCTAAGACAGGTTTATTGTCCAGTCGTCCGTTTCCAAAGCTACCCATAGCAGTGAGCCATAGACACCATCGGTTATAATGGTGTCGCACCAAAGTTCCGAGGAGTGCTGAATAGAACAGCGTTATCTTCAGCGACGAATACAATTTATGACTGATTTAATTGATCTATAAAGTGTTCTATTTACATGAAAAGTACGGAGAATTACAGCAAAACCACACAATACAAATGTTATAACGACACAACACACCCGCCTCATGTTGTACCTACATGGAGTGAGAAAGCCAATAACAGAAGAACAATGACTATGGCGGATATATAACAAGGGAACGGGGGTTTGGAGAGTAGGAACTGTTTATGTGGTCTTTTCTTTCGTCCGGCGGCCATCTTGTTCACCCTCTAGGATTTCGGTGACATTAACCTTGGCCTTTGACCTTGAATCCAATATTCGTTGACCTTGAAAACAAAAAACAAAAAAATTCGAAAAAACAATCTATAGAAAATCTATAAAAATTTAAAAAAATTTATTTAAAACTTTATTAAAACAATTTATAAAATTTGAATTTTTAATGTTTCCTTTTAGATGGGACGGGGAACCGCATTCGACCAGTTTCTTTATTGTAACATCACCAGACTGCCATGCTGTATATCGGTGACCATGACCTTGACCATATTACCATGGCCTTTGATGACCTTGACTCCAATAATTTGCTTTATTCTTCAAAAAATTTCCAAAAAATTTTAAAAACCAATTAAATTATTATGAAAATAAAAAAGAGTGGTAAAACATGTTTATAAAAAAATCTAAAAAAAATTTAAGTTTCAAATTTTTTGGCTTAGAAGGGACGAGTAACTGGAAACGACCAGCCACCATATTCTGATGTCAGCCAACCACCATGTTGGATCAAGGTAACCTTGAGCTTGACCCATGACCTTGAAGCTATAATCGTGATCTTGGAAGACCTTGAAAACAGAAACTCGATTAAATATTTTAAGAATTTAATAAATTCATATAAGTCAGCGAGCATATTACATTATTTACTACTACCGGCATATTGTATCAAGGTAAGTTAGACCGTTGACCTCAATCTGGTGAACTTTGTACTAAATCCAAAAAATTCGTGAATATCCCAAAAATTGCCAGAGAGTTTATAAAAAAACTAATAAATTACATTATTAGCAATATTTTTTGTCAAATTATTTTTTAAAACTTACATTTTCGGAGGTTTACAACAGCACCACGTCCAGCAGACACTGAACACCCTTCCATAAATCACATTGTATTTACATTCCCCTCCCCTACCATCACACCATTGCTCTTTCTGTAGAATGCACTCCACACGCTATATTGGTTTTCTCGTTTGTCATTTGTTAACAAGTCCAACACCTAGGTAGAACTGATGAGGATGACCTTCACTTTGACCTCACATCCGTGACCTTGTGCTCAAAAATAGCTAATTTCCTGAAATTTTATATTTTTAAAAGCATAAGCAAAAGCAATATGGTTTTTACACTAAAAACCATATTGGCAAAAAATTCGTCACACAATATTAGAACAGGTTGTTGGTAAAAATATTTTCTCACATGCCACATTTCCAGCATCGTAGTGTCATATTTTGAATCAAAAATGTTTATAAACATATTTAATAAGTCACTTCGTACGTGAAAATAAAACATTAAATTATAAAGTTTTATAAAAGATTATTGTTTTCAACCACAAGTACTGTTCTCATCATGATAAGTACAATGTTGGTTAGACAACGTTGGCCCAACCACAGAGCAAATACTAATACAGAGATCAAACAGCAGCTCATCCCGCGATCTTTAGCCGCAGATGCCAGCAAGATGGCGGCACTTGGCATCATCTTGTGTGAACGCCGTTAGCCAGTCAGCTCCTGATAGCCGCCCAGTCTAATGGGGAACATTTCTGAACACTCAACCGCCAATTAGACACACGTCTAGTTCAATGAGCTTTGCACAGCCATTTAATGAGTCGTTACGCCAACATCAAAGTAACCGACAAGCCGTTTCACCTCTTAGATCTAATAGCCCTTTCAGTCGAAAATAATAGGCATTGCCAAAAAACGAATTTTTGTTCGGAACAGTACTGATATCCAGACGACGTTTTGTCTTATATCGGGACCAACATAATTTATCTGTGCCTTATGTTACTGGCAGCAGTGGCTTATGAGGATACGGAACATGCTATCAGCAGCGAATGATGTCTGCCACATGCAGGGAAACTTTTTCATTGGGCGATATATTCTGCTGTGTACGGCGCATACCATACAAGTCACTTCATATGCAACGTCCCAGATATAGGACACTGTGTTTAAAAGGGTTATACTTTGGGGCCATATATTGAATTACACACCAGTTACCAACATTAAGACAACCAATTTTATTTCCAGCAATGAACCGGTCGTTTTAAATATTAAAAATTGCCGTTATGAAAGGTTTTGGTGTTTCCTGACCCAATGCATTTTTTTTTACCTGTGTCTTGGAGATTTATGTTAATAAAACCTGATGTCAACATTTTCTGTCGGCATATTTATTTGTGCTTACATTCTATTAATAAATGGCTACTGGAATTTAATCCTGAAAACCAGGTTCCCCAATTTGGTTAGCTGTTTTGTTAGGATCCAACTAGGTTTTTAACTAAATCACTATGACATCGACCACTTAACGACTGAGAATTTATTAGGGCGTATCAGATTGATGACTTTCCAATCAAGTATCTTAAAAGCCTTACAAAGGAGTGTTTAATATCCAGTTGGCTAAATAAAACCGAATTTTCATTCGAAACTTGCTGAAATTATATACCGAAATTGTCGTTTCTGAGAAGCTACTATTCTATATGTGTACCGCGAATAGAACAACTTTACGTTCTTGTTGAACATTGACATTGGTTCCTTGTCATTTCAGTTATCATAACTATTCACAATGTATACCAACGAATGGTCGTTAATGACCCACAGTGTACGAGGGTGTTGCCATATTTACTATAATATATATCGCTATAAATATATACTGGTGGATAACTTTGATTGGCTCACCATGGCTAAGTGATGTAATCTAAGTCCAAGTGTTTTTTCTGTGCTACTCGGCATAATCTGAAGAACATATTTGGCATTTCATGCTTCATGCTTACAGGTATAAATAATAAAATTAAATCGATAGGATCACTGAGTTTTAAAATAGAGGCAATTATATCAACTCTTTGCCTCTATAGCGTACTGACATCATGCCGCAAGTGTTAAGAATAATAGCTTGTGCATATTTGCAACAAATAATATATTTCATAACCCTCAGAAAAGCAAGAGTGAGGGAACAGATTACGACGGTACTTAACGGCGACGTCTTGAGAGCCGATGATGGTGAAGTGAGGTGAGTATGGAGCAGCCCCGGAATGAAGGGGTGGGGTAAACGGGAGATCCTTGAGAAAACCCGTCGACAAGCGGCATCCTTCGGCACGATTACCACTTGTGAAAATCCGGAGTGAACCGGCCGTGGATTGAACCCGGTTCGCCTTGGTGGGAGGCGAGCAGTCTTATCGCTCAGAGAAGTAAGCTTAGTTTGCTCGCAGGAAGAGAACAAAAATAAAATGCAGAGATAGGCAGACTCTCTGGCCTGAAAGTAATATTTATTCTCGCAGCTGTGGAAACATTCTTGAAAACCGCAAGGAGACCTTGAAGTTAATTACCCACACTGCTCGCGGCAAATCCTACAAGTTACCACATCTATAAAATTATCTTTCCACCAATCGGTTGTAATAATTATCTCGCCGTTCACTTTTAGTTAAAAGAAATGGTGCGTAATTCTTTGACAGTGCATGGCGAGTAAATGAGCACATAACACTTGAACTGCATTCTACACATATTTGAAAGTCAAACCGAAAAAATAAGAAGGGCAAATGGTCACGAACATTCGTTTTTCACGAAAACGTCAATATAAACAATGAGCGGTTATTTATAAATTTGCTGAAGTGCTGCAAACTTTCTGAAACAGGATATTCCTTCGCCCATGTAAACAAAGGTTAACTAAGTTCCAAAATTTATTCCAAAGGTATTTCACTTCGCATTCGTGCGCATTCAGTGAAATAATATTTTGTATTAGAACTATATATTTATTACTTAGCATTCTTAGCACACCTATTTTCTTTGTGTTTTGTTCACATTAATTGTAAGTGAAATACTGTTATTTCTAAATGGTGATATAATTAAAAATTTATATAAAATAAAAATATTATTTTTATAATTGTGTTAACATAAGTATATAACGATTTTGTTACATGACATATTTAGAAAACAACCAAATGCATCTTACGTGGGGCAAATTTTCAATGGTTTAGTTCTAAAAGTGTGAAGAAATCGCAAATAAAATATTTATGTAAACATTTAAACTCATATCCACTTCGTAAAAGTGCCATTTTATTACTTTGGACACACATTAATTGAATTAATGGTTTACATCCACGAGGAAAATAGTTGGACACTGAGCCTCACAGTGTACAGTTCCGGACAAAAATAGCCTTCTTGTGCATTTTGTTCACAATTTCGTACACTCGGTCTGAATGATTAGTGTAACACGTCAGACCTGTCAGCTTATGTGTCATAGGCACTCAATATTGAAGTGACACATTTCTAATTGGCCAAATAGGAAAGAAAACTGGAACGCGGCCAAAAATAAACAACGAAAAAACAAAGGAAAGCTGCAAGCACAGAATATGCAACAATACAGATGTGAAACAACCACTTAAGCGTCGAGTTCAATGCGGTCGAGCGTACCGGTTAGAACGCCCCGCCGTTCGCCAATCAGCACCTATCAAAACTTTTCTTCAACTTGTTCTTCAGCCAATAGTGAACCTTTTGCAGCACGCGATAACGAAGGGAACCGCGATTCGCCACTGTGCATTATCTACTCTGTGTTCCTGCTATAAGGAAATGAGTCGTGGTTCACTGTTTTTTTTTTTTTTAGACGAATCAGAATTGTTCAGTAAAGAAAAATTACGCAAATTAATATGCAAAATCTGTTAACGGAGCGATCTACATTTTTACATATTTTTTTTACAAACTTTTAATGCAGTCATAATTAAAATTAATGTGACTTGCTACAGATCAAAATAGTGTTTCTTATCACCGTTAAAACACTAAATCATTAAAAATTTTCCACCGGAATTCAAACTAACAAAGTATTAGATTCGTAGTAACTACTGTATGGTGTTTTAGTATAACGTCATGGAACACATTAGCAAAAATCACATATTCTGCTCAACCCTTTAAAATATTTTCTTGATTATATTCGTTTCAAAATGCAACGTGTTAGTAATTTTAGGGACACTGCTAAATTATTTTTACTAGTCCTTACTGTAATTTCACGGAAAACTGTTCACAACCCTATCATAAGCACTTTAATTTACATCTTCATGCGCTGAAAGCTAGAAATGTTTTGATGAGTACTGCACATAGGTGGACATAACACTTGTTTCGTTGCCACAATCAATGAATTATGGGCTTCTTGTTCTGCTTTTGATTTTCATAGGGTCCTGCAAAATTCGCGTGTTCAACTTCCGCCAGACTAGACCCCACGATCTAATGTGCAATCGTGCAGATATCAATTGCCCATTGGTTGCGTGCTGCCACAGTGGAGGAGGATGATTGGGCATGCATTTTGTTGTATGTTTCTCATTGGCCTGGTGTTCTCCAGGAGGTGTCACACTACGCGTGGACCAATGCCAAATGCGACACAAACGTAAGAGATTTCCAATTCTAGCTTCTCCCAGAATTAATGCACGAATATTTTTAGGTCTCTAGCCATTCGTATCCTGGAACAGTAAGCACGATTTTCTAGTCAGTTAAACCTCAGGTAAGATCACTAGGCTTTGAGCCTATCAGTGTAGAGTCGCGATCAAAATAACCTTCTTCTTCTTTATGTATACAATTGTGTTCAATGGCAACGAATGTTCTAACGCGATAAGTCACCTTATCTACGATAGTGGACTCGTTGCATATGAATGTTACATATGACCAGTTCTGTACAGAACATTTCATCAGTACCCAGCATAGCTTTTGGCTCTTCTGATCAGGTGTATATTCTGCACCTTTGTGATGTTTATGGTAAATGCAAGTGTCACCGAGCACGCAGTACGTTGTTCATTGATTGCAGGGGCGGATCAAGACATCGGATTGGGAGGGAGAGGGGTCAAAACTTTCGATTGGCCATGGAGAAGAGGTTATTACTTGATCCCGGTTTAAGAAAGTAACCGCAAATCAACTAATTAAGACCAATATCTTGAAACAGGATGTTAACATTTGGTTTAATTTAAAGATATACATTTAGAAAACAAATTCATGTCACCTTTTACTATGTTTTGCCAAATTCAGTTATCACTTTTATCAACATTGATCTCAACGTCTTCATGGATATGCAGCAGAGCAAGGCCAGTGAGTCTCTCTTCCTCTATTGTTGCCCTGAGTCATGTCTTGAAGCGACGGAGTGTTGAGAATGTACCTTCAACTGTTGCTACACTAACTGGCAGTGTAGCTAAAATCACAAGACACAAGTTATTTCAAGGATACAGATCTGAGTCACACAAACCAATAATCCGAGGCAAAGTCAAAAGTATTTGGAATTTCTGTGCCACATTCAACATCATGCTTCCACTTGGGTACCCAAAGTTTGAACTCTGCTACAACAACGGTGGCAGGAGCACTCAGTAGCAGATTTAATGTCTCTGCCACTTTGCGCACAGCTACAAGATCTTCCTCTGTGTACGATCTACGAGGCAAGAAGGTACCCAGATTAAAAAGTTCTATAACTCTGGGTTGAGTCTTTCCTTGAGATCCAACGTGGTATTGCCCCGCAAGGGAATATAAATTGTTATTAGGAAGTATTCCTCAGTCCAAAGATAATGTTTGAAGGTAGTGACTGAGTGGCATTGTAGTCCTTGAAATATGAGTAAGAACGAAACAGAAGCATGATAATATGACTTTATGTAAACTTAAAGTAGCAACGGCATTCTGAATAATGGTTGTCAATTCAGGGAGCTGTTGACAAGTTTGGAATCACAAATACAACATTTCCACAACACCTTGCTTCAGGAAGCCAAACAGAGATAAAAGGTAGGAAACTTTTCTTAAATGGAAGCCAAGTATTATACATTTGTGCAAGAATACACAGACTTGCTGACATATTGATGTCTGTCACACACTCAAGTCCTCAAACGAATGATTTTTCCCTTCTGTGAACTCAATAAAATAGAAAAGCCGTTTAAAAAAACAGCTGACATTGCTGGAAGAAAGTGGATAACATTATTCCTGAAAAGACATATCGATATTGTAAAAATGAAGTCGCAGAATCTGAACCCAGCTAGAGCCCATACGTTGAATACATTCATTGTTAGTGACCATTTTGTCAAGTTGTTAGCTGAAATGACCGAATTGGATGTGCTTAGGAAACCGCAGTCGATTTATAATATGGACGAAAAGGGGACTCGTCTCTGCTTTCACAAGAAAACCAGTTATTTTGACTAAAAAGGAGCCAAACGAGTTAATAATATTACCCCAGAACATGGCGACAATTTAACGATCGTCGTTGTCAGCCGTTCGTTAGAAAAGGTAATCCTGTCTGTTATCCACATCAAGGGAGATAGAATGAAACCAAAATGGAGTGATAACTTGCCTCCTGAAAGTTAATTTTTCATGACTCCTAAAGCATCGATGACTTCGCAGATATTATATGGCTCTAACATTTTGTTAAATTCAAATTTCCTGGACCACAACTACCGATCTTTGATGGAGCTCATCCCCATCTGGATGCGAACATTGTCACTGCAGCTGAAACCCACGGCGTAACATTGTACTGTCTACCCAGTAACACCAGGTACGAGCATCAGCCATTGGAGAAGTCGGAATTCAAACCGTTTAAAACCTACAGGGATAAATAAGTCATGTAGCTATGTACAAAATGACATCAAGCAAATAAATTCATTTGAATTAACTGGAACGCACGAGTAAAAGTATTGAGTTTGGGAAAATACATACCCCAGCTTAGAACAGGGCTGTGACACCAAAGAATGTAAACTCTGGATTTAAAGCAACAGGTGTTTACCAATTTAATCCGAATAGAATTACCGATGAAACATATGCGCCAAGTGATCTAACTTAGTAACCAAGAATCGAAGTGCAATCCAAGCACCTGCAGCCATATCAGTTCGAACTCCAAAGAAAATGGCTTATAATAAATGTACCAAAAATACAACCATTTTGCACAGCGAGGATTCTTTCATTCAATCTGACAGTAATTGCTCCCTTAAAGATAAAGACAAATCCTCATCTCTAAACAACATTCGTAATGATACCCACACCACAACAATTAGTGAAGTATTGAGGAAACCAGAAACCCCAGCGAAGAAAAGTGGGACTCCGAGAAGGAAATTGATTAACTATAGGGCCCAAAATAACTGTAGCTTCTCTCTTCCACCACAACAAACACTCTATGATGAAATCCAACTGTACAAGAAAGGAGAGGGTTCGCCAGGCAAGAAACAGTTCAAAAGCCACAGTGTAAAACATTTCTTGACAAAGTCAATACTGAGGCTAGCAACAGTGAGCTGAAAAAATTTCAAAATGAAAGTGAAAGTTGGTGTGGCCACTTGTGTAGGACTGATAGACAACTCGATATGAGGTTTTTTAATAAATTTCTTCGCTATGCACATGACGAATGTAAGCGACTCACTGGACAGCATAAGGTCTCACTATTTGTGTGTTCGTACTGCCAGGACTCAGACTGAACTGGCCATTTTTTATTTATTATTTTTAAACATTTTTTATTTTAGTTTTTAATAACTTATGGCATTTCTTAATTAAAGAGGTTTTATAATTAATTATTTGCTAGTATTTTTAAAACGTATTTATTTTTCAAATTTTATTGTGTTACCAAACTCTATATTTTATCGCACCATTTAGAATTTTTATCTAGAAAATACCGCTCATGCTAAGTCAGTTTCAAAACAATTTTGTCTAGTGAGCCACCTTTGCATCGGGTGTTCCTTAGGAGCCTAAATTCCGCTTTTTTTAAAACTAAAAATATAAACAAAAAAATTTATTTGAATGGAACCATGCTTTATATTCCTTTTACGTTAGTGGTAGTGTGTGTAAATAATTTTTTTGATTTTAATTTTTATCGAAATTTTTGATACGCTACTGAAGCACACCTACCATAAATTGGTGACATAAATAAGAATTAATCAGCCCAAAACATAGTCATACAAATACTCATAATCGAAACAAGTAACAAATACAAGAATTCGGGTAATTATCGTCATTTGCAGACACATTTTGGCAATTGGTGTGACTATGTAGTCGTGATATAAACATTTTTTATCAAATCAAACATCACAGTTGTAAACAAAACCAATGAAGTATTACATGTCATCAATTCATGTGGTTTAAAGAAAATTCTTGTGACAACGAAGTCGTATGGTTTTTGGTTTTGAAGGGGGGGGGGGAGGTTCATTACCCCAGTTACCCCCCTCTGCATCTGCGCCTTGTTAAAAGACAAGTGCTGAAGCATACAAAAAAATTACCTCATTTCAATGTTTGAACTAATAGATTTAATGTGTGATCGAACGTTTTAAAGTGGCCACGAGGAACTTCTTTTGATGGACTCCGGTTTCTGCTGTATGCTTTGTTCATACATTTTATTCGTATTATATTAACATTTATTTAAATTTAAAACATTTTTAAACAAATCACCCAATGTATGAAGGATTTGAATTTTTCCTAAATATTTTATGTACCACTATCTATTTATACTTGTATTAGTATAAAACTCTTATTTTTGGTGAGAATGACATTTTTTATATTTTCTATAAATGTTAATGTTTCATTTGTAACATTTGGGAATAAAAACATAGAGAAAATAAGTGTGTTTGTAATACAGATTAAGGGATAGTTCACATGCGAAATATTATTAAAATGCGTGTCCACAAATGCGGTGCCTCGTCCCTTTGGTGTAATTTTTCCGACTAAGTTTACTTTGGTTTTCATGAGGCGGAGGAAGAGCACGACAGTGTAACTTTAGCAGGGCTTCAGAAAAGTTGGAAGTAACTGCAAATGGACCGTTGTTATAAAGGTCCATGTATAAGGACACTGCCACTGAAGGGGTTAAGATTGTCCTCGAATGAAGAAACAAATAACCGTGCTCGGAAAGGCCGAGTCCGTAATAGGCCTGCGGGCTCGTCGCCCATGCCACGCGCAGCAGTGGAGAGGCGACGACAGGCCGCGCATGTGCGGGGCCTCGTAATGAACATATTAGCTCTAAGCGCGGAGCGGCTGCGTGGGAACTGCGGCAAAGGCGACGCCCACGGCGAGGTTAGCGGACTGCAGCTGTCCGTCGGGTCGCAGAGTAAATGAGTAAGCACAGATGAAATAGCCACCTGTTCCGCGAACTCCGGACGCACGCGCCACCAAAATGGTGCCAACCAGCACCATGTCCGAACGCGTGCCGTTCGCCAATCGTCGCCTGGTAACTTACTCGTCAGCCGACAGCGTAACCAATAGAGAACCTTTCGCAGCTCGTGGTAGCCAATCAGGCACAAGGCCAGTTCTCAGACCCTAGTTCAAACAATAAAAAATTGAGTGCGCCCACATCAAAGGAACCGCCACGCCATTTTGTCTCTTGTTGTCTTTATTTACTCAGTTATCTGGTTAAGGTTTATTAAACTCATGTTAAGAAGATCAACACTAATGGTTTAGAAAACAAAAAAATTTTGCCGCCACGTACCATTGGTGTGGCGTATTTACAGGATATTCTCTGATTTGTGTACCATAAAATTGCCTAATTAAATTTTTTGAATAAATATAATAATGAAAAAAATTCGATTTGTATAGTGTTATAAAGAGAAAACTTTGTTCTTCGCAATAATAGTGAAAAATAACGAAATACCAGATGTCCCAAGTTAATGTTGTTCTTCAGAGTTCCACACGAATAACAATCTCGGAATTACACCTGGAGATATGGGCTGATGTTCAACACTTTCTTGTTGGCACGCCAGTCTCCCAAAAATTTTTTATCCAGGACCGACCGTAAGTCTCGATGGTAATGTGGTGGAGTACCGTCTTATGGAAAAAAATTATATCTTCATCTTGGTAGATTTGGTTAAGTGCTGGCCAAATTTTGTCCTGCTAAACGGTACGGTAACTCTCTACTGTCACCGTTCCGCCAAATAAGAATGCATTAACTGGTTCTCTGGCAGACATACCGCATTACACCGTTAACCCCAGGAATATTAACTGATTGCTCTGCCACAATATGAGGATTTTCATTGGTCGAGTACACACAGTTGTGACAGTTGACAGTTCTGTTCATTTTTAAGGATGCCTGTTCATACCAAACAATCACATTAACCCTTTCAGACCCACTTTAATTCACGGTTTCTGGTGTTGTATACAGAAATAATTATGACGCGTGCTGTACTTAAGTCAATACAACAATTGTTTCTTTGTGACAGCCAATGAGCTACAGGCCGTATGTTCGGCTACAGTTATATGAACAAATTATGGCCTAGACTTCTAAGAAGGTTTGCGAATCATTTACCCGCAGATAATATAATTTGTAATTAAGCGTTGCAGTGTGCAGCACGTGCCGAAAATTACTTACACGTGCACTATTTACGTAGTTGTGTACACTGGGTCTAAATAGGTTAACAAAATATTCGTTATCGATGCACGTATCCACAACTCGCTAACAACATTCCACACGCCTATTTGCACCGTCCTCATTTATAGCGTGAAGTAACATGGATATGTAGGATCTCCACTTTACTTGCTTAAAGATGCGATTGACACTTGATTTACTGAAACTTGATTCATGCACAGCTTGCCTCAAGGGCTTTGACATTCCGGGAGAATGTGTGAACGTGTGCGACACAGCCCCCAACATTTCTTTCATCAACTGTCATTCTCTTCCTGCCACACCGTCCTTTCTTCACATCACACACAGTTCTGCCCCTCTTAAACTTGTCCCGTAATAGTGCCATTGTTTCACGTGACGGTGGCGCAGTATCGGAATCATCTGTCCATCGTCTCTGCACCTCAATAGTGTTTTCAGATTACCAATAAAACTAAGGAAAAAAACACTTAGACTGCTCGAAATAGAACTTTTTTACCTCCGCCATTTCCTCCACATACAATTGTAGTTCTGCCACTCTTGAATTCAAACGGAACTGACAACATCATAATTGCTACAAACCTTCAGATGTACATACGACTTCAAATACACACAGTGCCATCAGATTGTAGTTAATAGTTTCTGTGTTATTCACGTTCAAAGACTGCAAATATTAATTTGGGATATCAGGTATATCCAAATGTTGTTTAAAATTTCGACATAGAAATGAATTTAAAAAATCATTGTATTTTACGATTATTTGTTTAAATGTGACGGCATAATCGAAAAATACATTCAGATGTAAGGTAGCCTTATTTTACCTTAATTTCGTAATTTTTTATCAACATAAGCTTGTTTAAAAAAAACGAAAATTATAAGCATGAGTTGATTTTTCCTGTTTAGGAATTTAACACGTTTGGTTATGAATACATTTACGAGCTCAAGCGTTGCAATCATGCAACATTTGGATGTGGACTGTACTTGTGTCGAGAACTCTTCTCGCTTCCAATGATCAACGGGCAAAGTGACGGGTGTTACAAGTATTAACCATTCGTAACCAAGAGGTGCAGCAACTTTCGCAAACCTGACGCCTCACAAAGAACAGGCCCGAGTAACACTTGGCGTTGACTCTCTCCTAGCTACGCAGTGTACTGGCCATAAGTATTATTAATGTGCAACATGTGCTCGATCTTATAGATTCATCAGAACTGCGATGGTTTCCTTAATGAGTGGAGGCTCGGAATGCATGCAATATACAACCGCTCGCCAGGTTAACCCATTCAGACACTGTGTTATCAAATGTGTAATGGTTGTTAAAAGTAAAATCAGCACCTCTGAAATAAACATTTGGAAAATGTCACTGTCCCTACCTGCATGTATTTTAACGAACGCTTTGACTAGGACGGGCTTTGACTACGACGGAGGGAAAACAGTTTTCGTGTTTTGACGTTTAGTTGAGTGATAGGTAAACATATGTAATTACTGATGTCATTTCTTTTGCTTTTTTTTATCAATGCATATATGTATAAGAATTTGAAAATTTGCAAAATATGTACTTTTTTTAAACAATTTAACAGTTTTTGTTGACCGATGCATGAATAAAGTGATAAGGCCCACGAACATGTTCATTTTACATGTGGTGGAAGGATACATAATATTCACACAAGCAGATTTTCACTCTTCGAGTCAAAAATAAATATATAATTTTAGGCGTTGCGACAAACAAATATTTTCTATGGAACTGTACTGATACCCAGACGACGATTTGTCTTACATTGGGACCAATATAAATCTATCAGTGCGTTATGTCTCTTACCCATCAGAGTACATTGCAGTGTGTGAGGATGGAGGGTGTGCTGGCCTTTGTGCCTTAAAAACCTGTGCCTTATGTTACAGGCAGCAGTAGTTTATGAGCCTACGAAACATAGTCTCAGCAGCGAATGTCATCTCCCACGTGTAGGGAAGTTTTTTCATTGGTTATGCTGAATACGTTGCAAACCACTCAAGGCACTTCATATGCAACGTCCCATTTAGAGGACATTTTGACTGAAAGGGTTGAGCAGGACTTTCAAAAGTTCTCATTGCTCACTTTACCGTGAACAACCTATACACGATTCGCAGGAAGGTTGAACTTGGTATATTATTTACATTTAAAGACACGAGGCCTTTCCCTGTGGGAAACTGATTATGAAACTGTGCTGCTGCTCGAATTTAACACTGGTTCATTTCAATACAGCATTACAAAAACCGACAGACTGGTGGTTGGAATAACCAACCAAGTGCTTTACATACTTGAATACAGGATATATTAAAGTGTGTCTTATTTGCAGCGTACGAAATCGCGAATTAATGTGTGTGCGAAAGGATTAACTTGGAACTGAAAAAAAAATTAACGGGGGGAAAGTTGCCAGAAATGCTTCGGCCAGGGTCTTAGCTGTGACCTCCGGAATTCCAGTTAGGCGTCCCGATAGCATCACTAAACAGGTGTAGCAAGTTTGCAGAATGGAAATCGAAAAGCGGATTCTGTTGTATGAGAAAAAGGCTAGCGTCTCCAAAAGAAACATTTGAAGGTATTGGAGGGCAGAAAATTCATTATCGTGTACAGTAGTTATACAATGATCACATAATATTTCATGACAACCAGTGTATTCTGGTGATGATAGCTGCGTCACAAAATTTTAATACACATATTATAGGAAAATAGTGGATTTTTTCAATAAAAATTACCATAATTTATATTTTTTAGTATTTTAGTCAAATAACAAGGGAAAAAACACACATTTGATTTGTTTCAGTGATTAAGTCAACTGTAGAGAGCCTTGCTACAACGGATTGTTGGTGTGCCATACAATGTATTGCTGTCATATTTCTGAAATTTGATTAGCTTACATGACCTGTGACGTCACTGCAGACGTGCATATCAGTGAAGTGCTGTGCAGTCCGGACAGAGTTCGCAAACTTTTATCTCGGCGTCGGCAGCTGATCAGAAACTGGTCTGCAGAGTATAAATAATTCACAGGGACATGTATTCCGGAACATGTCCGGCTCTCCGCACCGACCATCTCTCCTGCACATGATCTCACAGGGTATCACAGGAGACAACTTTCAGAGCCTAATCAGCCATGACTTTGAACATTCCGGTACCATCACCAATGGTATCTAGGAAAATATGTCCCTCCACCCGATTGTCCAACAACAATCAGGCTTCACAGGTCTGAGCGTATTTCCACTCTGAGCAGAGATAAGGTTATTCAATAGGTTAAATCCTACAGTGTGGGTCTGCTACCTACGGGGAGGGAGACGCCAGTCTGCCTTCAACAACTTCGGGCCCGAATAAGAAACCAGCCCCTTTTTAAGGTTGGAGTTGAAAACCGAATTTGAAGCCGGAGCTTCATGCATGCGCTCACATCACACGTGGACAGTGACGTGAACCAGGCGTTAACTGGTACCTTTGTGCCCACTGTGACTGCCACGTAGTGTCCTCCACTCCAGATGCACCACACCAGTGGGCATGTGGGCAAGAGTGATAGTGTATTCAGTGTTATGTAATCAATCAGCTTTCGTCAATATCGTTTATTCAGTGCTGCGTAATTAATCAGAGCTCACCAATATAATTGCATCAGTGTGACATGATTGATCGGAGTGCATCAGTATAGTTGTTTAAAGTTATATGTATTTATTCGGTGTCATAATTATCAAGTGTATTTGTCCATGTGTGTAAATTGCACCAGTGTCATTAATTATCCAGATCTTAATAATTAAATCATTATTATTTATTGGTTCAGTGCATCTAATCAGTATTTATTTATATCACATGTTTCGTGTTTTAAAGACAGTCATCACATACCCAGCCAGCCAGGGACATGTGGCATTATTAAGTTGGCAATACAGTGGCTGCTGCGATACTAATATTTAATATTAATACAACCCTGATTTATTGTGTATTTGTGCAAGGGTAATTGTGTTTTATTATGTAAGTTGTATAGGGTAATTGTGTTTCATTATGTTAATTTAAGGTATATCAGTTTCTTACATCTCATTAGCATTTGTAATTCGCATTTATGTTTAATATTTCCACCGCTTGGTGTCGGCTGCGCCTAGGTAGCGGGAGCCTGCGCAGTTCTCAGTCTAGTAGGCTTCATCACTTCAATGTGGGTGGACATGGTAAGTCTCTCGTTTCACAAGAAACTTGGTACCAGCCTCTGAGGCTGCAACCTCACTCATATATCGCATCATCACATCATCCACGAAATAACTTGTATTTTATGTTACATCGCACCGTGGGGAGAGCAGCATCACGCCCCTTAATTAATTATGAGCCATTAGTGTGTTACCTTGTACGATCACGCGGTCACCACGTGTCTGTTTCGGTTAAAGTGTTAAATAAAATAATCATCTTTCATATAACCAATAGTGCTTTCATTAATACAGGTGTGCGCAGCGGCCATACAGCTCGCATTTTCCTATTATCTGACCGTGTGGACCTCGAGTCCCTTAGGGTGAGTAACCACGACCCGATCTCATTGCTCAACACTGAGCTGGCGCCTGGCACTTTCACAGCTCGAGGGACACCGTGCGCCCAACCGTCACCCTTCGACAAGGGGCGTACCGAGCGCACGTCAACAGCATAACATAGATCCGGCCGTATCCCTTGAAGGACCACCTGACAGGGTGGCACACTTCAAGGCACAGCTTACAGGGTTCTTACCCTCGGGCGCTTTCTTCCAGTAACCTCGAACGATGACCCACTCTAGTGGACGAAGTCCTAATTCCATCAGGCTTGGAACACCCGAGTATTAACTTGCTCAGATTTTACCATTACTTTGGCCCCATCAGGGCTAGTCCCAGATCAGACACACATGCTTGGTTTCGCACTACCCATCTCCGATCTGATCTAGTCAGCTTGCACAGGGATATTGGAAAACTGCTCAGCAGGAATGCGTTCCACTGCATTCAGGTTGCGCATGATCTGGCTGGAGAGTTCCGACATCGATGCCCTCGCGGTAATGTCAGCAGCTTTTATTACTGCGAGGCCAAAGTGGAATCCTAATAAGGAGAGCTTCTATTTCAGGAGCTCTCGCAGGTCCTCAAAGCGTTCACAATCATTAAACACATTTTCCATGATGTGCGGCAGCAGGCAGAGTGGGTTATCGACAAGCCTCAACACATGAAGTTTCGCTTGGAAATTACCGTGTCCTGTGAGAAATTGCATCAGACATTGCGCTGGATATATAGTGAGTTGCAGACTTTCCCAGACACAAGGGAAGACCGCATAGGTCATTCGCCCCTTTGCAGAGGACGACCAATTGCGTTGCGATTCATCTGTGACATTCTCCCAGGCAACTTCCCTGCTCTCCTGATCCAGTTGGCCTGTGACCTTCTTCTCCGCAAGAGAACCAAGTTTTATTATACTCCAGCCAGTACTGCTAGGGCATATGTTGAAGTTGTACGGTATGCCTTCATCACTGCAAGAAGCGCTGCAAGCTGTGAACTCAACAGATTCCGCCGTATATGTGAGTGACACACTCGCTTATGCCATATTATGGAATGATACGTCATGATAGGCTCGAAGACCCCTTTATACACTATTAACAGAGTTTTTGAGTTCAGCCCCCGGTTGCCTAGTGACATTGTTCTCAACTTGTGAAAGAGCACCACAGCTTTACGAATCACGTATGACATATGAGGAGTAAATGTTATTTTGTCGTCTATTAGAACACCCACCTACTATTAGGTTTTGACGAATTTCAAACGAACACCATTCAATTCCAATTTCAGATAATGTCTGTAAACACCTCTGAAATGTCCCTTAAGCATCATATACCGAGCCCAAGGTGCAACAGAACCCAAGATTACCTGTTTCTTTTACTCCAACTCATCATGTGAGTTGCAGGTAACAAGTACCAAACCATCATATACATACCGAATAAGTCGATAGTTTTCAGGCAACAGAAGGCATAAAAAACTGTCAAAGAGGATGTTCCAGAGCAAAGGTCCAAGAACCGATCCTCGTGGGCATCCCTTCGTCAAATTTGTCTCCACTGTGAAGGTCTTCATGACCATTACCCCCTTATTTTCTGTAAAGTAGCTACAAACAAGGAGGAAGAGATTTCGAGGGCACTGCATGCGACCCAGAGGGCACAGTATCTCCGGCCACCAAGGGTTATGAAAGGCACCTCTGATGTCCAGAAACACTCCCATCACATACTTGGCTGTGTCCCTGGCTAATGCTGTGTAAAACGTATGAAAGACATCCTCCGTCCCAAAACCTCTGCGGAAACCATACTGATTTTCAGCCAACCCGTGATCAGTGCCCAGGATTGACGATAGTCTCCAGTAAATTATACTCTCATTGCACATCGCGAAAAAGTGCTGTTTTAGCATTGGGTACTCAATCTTTAGTACCTCAACGGTGATACCATCAAGCCCAGAAGCTCTACGGTTCCCCATCCGGTAGACTACTGCAGTTAGTTCTTCTTCTGAGAATGGAGCAGTGTCCTCCACAACAAGAAGGAGGAACCCCATTTCCCGAACCCGCCCATGCTCAGGCCTCTCTCCAGTTTGGTCATCACTGGGGAGGAGCACATCCTACAGACGAACCGCATCTTCCACACTGTCCAACCTGTGATGCCCATCAACACAGATATTGTTCAGAGCGCCTTACACCCTCAGCTTCCCAGATGCCACCAGGTAGACAATTTCTCAGGGGTCCTTATTACCCTCTAGTTCAACGATACACCTCCATGACTCCAACTTGGTTTCTTGAACTTTGTCAAAATACTCCCGGCGCAGAAGCCTGTACTGCAAAACATCCGCAGGACGGGCTTCTCCACGCAGCCGCTGCAGCCGGTTACGAACCATGCGCACATTTTGATGAAGTACATCAATCCCATCTGTCCACAGGTGTATCCACGTGGCTGAGCACTTCGCTTCCTTAGGAACTCCTCAGAGGTATCCCGGATAATCTGTGTCAATGCCTCTGCCCACTCTCCAACCGAAGTAGATGAAAGAGACAGTGACCGGTACTTTACATTTCTCAATATGACCCGATCGTAAACTCTCCAGTCTGTGCCCTTATGGATATAACAGGTCCTGGAATAAGTGGTATCTGTTCCACCCCGCCCCACTTGGCTGAGGGAGAACCACATTAGCCTGTGGTCACTAGACAAATCATTGGTGACAACTCAGTCAGCATGCATTCAACAGCTGATGGCCTAGTCAGTGTTACATCAATATTCGACTCTGTGCCATGGGCATCCCAGAGGTAAGTTTTGAGTTGTCCAGCCAGATTTTCCGCTTTCAGATCGTTGGCTAGTAAAAACTCAGTTAATTTCCTCCCCCTGGAGTAGGTTATAGGGCAGTCTCACAATTCACTTTTGGCATTGACATCGGCACTCAGAAATACTTTTTTTGCCATGTAATTCTTGTAGAATCACCACCCGTCGGGATAGATGTACCTCAATGTCGTCAGCGTACTGGAAATAAGAGGAGACCAAGAACAGCTCGCCTATCTCAGAGGTGGAAATCTGGACACACACATGGTGTGAGTCAGACAGTGGTTTTGCACAAGTACATCTAGTGCAGGATTCCTGACCACAATACCCACCATTGCGTGCTTGTCTACAGATGCTCGTCGCCCTGGTAGTCCAGGGAACATTCCCTTGAAGAGTAATGCTCCTGCACAAGGCCTACATCAACACTGTTCTAGAGAATAAGTGTGTTCAACTCAGCTGTCGTAACAGATGATGTTTGCAGATTAATCTCGACACATCTAATCACTGTTGCATTTTGTCCTTTCCATCTTCATTTCTATGGCCCTCGCCATATAAGGACCACTCCTGTAAGCAGCCTCGTGGTCCATAGGGCAACGAATTCCTCCCCGCCGACAGTTCACACACGAGAGCCTTAAGCCTCCTCAACTATCCGAGGACACCGGCCATAGCTATGCCCTTCTTCATCGCATTACCCATTCATAGACGGTTCCAACCTACACCTCATGGAGATGTGGCCAAAACGCTGACATTTGTATCACCGCAAGGGTACTGTTCTGCCATCGACCCTACAGCTTCTCTACCCAATGAACAACAAGCCTGCAACGACATGCAGGTGCGTTGTGCACTGTAAGACGAGGCTTACTTCTTCGGCGTCCTGACCTACACGTGTCCGCATTCGAAAACCCCTCTTTAGGTCTTCTCTGAATTCGGCTTCCTCGGTAAAGTTTTTGCCAAATATAGCAGCTGTCAAATTCTCTACATTATCACTGCCTCTGGGAATGTCGTGGACGACCACCGTCTGATCAAATTACTGGAGCAACCTCATCTTGAGGGTTTAAAGCTTAGCTGTAACAATCCTCTTTAATGACTCCAGTGTGGTATCATCTGGAGCCTCCACCGCCAGTCCACCTCGGGCTACAGGGTGAATGCCCCGGACCTGTAAAACCACCTTTCCCAGAGCAAGCTCCTTCTGAAGGCTCTCTCGGGTCACTGCAGCCGTAGCACCGACATCAGCTGGATATACTACCATCGCCTTTCTCGAAGGAGCAGGGTATGGAGCAGTAGGTGGGGGATGTGTCTGCATGCCTGTGCCATACCCACCTCTCATCACATTTGCGTATGAGGGCCCCAAACGACCTCCTGGTGCCTTCTCTTGTCGAGACTCCTGTCGTGGGAGAGCTTCCACAGCTTCAACACTTCCCTGAAGGCACAGAATTATATCTACAATTTTTCGGAGCCTGTCCAGGCAGGGTCTTATCGCAGGTGTGACTAGTTCATGAGCGGCCTTAAGGAATCTCTCAAGGAGGGATCCAATCGTAGTGATTATTGCTGCTGCCTCCTTATGAGGTTGCATCAGATCGATCACTAGCAGTTTCACATTTGTCGACACCGAGCCACTGTTGCTGGCACCCACAGCCCTGGTCTTCCTGAACCAAGTTTCCTGCCTTNGGGGGGGGGGGGAGTGACGTTGACCGCACTGGGGACCTCTTACGAAGCCTTCTTGGTCTGCGCCCTCTTCTTCACCCGCAAATTTACTGCGGACCTCTCAGCGAGAGGAATGCTGCCTTCCAGCGAGTCATGCTTTTCAATCTGTACTGGCATCTTCCCCCGGACTGAGTCAACACTCTGGTCTGGGGAATGTGCTGCCACGATAGGGACCACCATCTGGGCGTGCAGGAGCGAAGAACTCGCTCCCTGACACACCAAGCCTTCCAGGTCCCGACGGCGATGGCGAGATCTTGCCGACTCTACAGGCTCAAACACACTCGTGTCTTTCATGAGACCCGAGCACTCGGTTTCACTCCTGCTCTCCTGTCTTCGTGCGAGAGAGGGGTGATGAAATCGCTCTTACCTGACCAGGCCACTTCCCCCAATGGGCAGCTTTGCCATGCCAGGGTAGGACAGTTGCCTCACAAATATTGGATCAGTTCTTTTTTTTTTTTTGCAGCACACCAGGAGGTCCCAGGCCGACTTTCTCCCAGGATTCGTTTGCCCTTCCGCACCACGGGGAGGTGTGTCCACTTACCTGGCAACCTTTTAATCGCCTAATCTTAACCATCTCCGATATGGTGTTTGACTCAGTGTTGCTTATTCTATTCACTCAAGTGCAGGGGCACAACAGCCACGCATTTACACTTAAGTTCACCTCTTAACTTTGCCTGGTGGCACCGATCGCAGTTAAGAAGGAGGTGGGAGTCTTGGAAGGCGGAGTTACCCCACGAAAACTCACTAACCAAGGGACAGGTGTTTTTTCACGAAAATATTTATTGCCATGCTAGACTTCAATATCCTATGTCCACAAACACAAGTTCCTTTGGTTATTGGTCGCGTGTCTATGTGAGATGACAAGTGTCTATTTAACTACACCAATCGTAATAAATTACTCCGATACTGAACGTCCATGATTCGCAGCAAACACTTGAGGCACGTGACATTTAAAATCATGCAACCACGCGAAAGTGCATATAAATGAAAGTATTTTGGAGTACTACAGGTCTGGGAAGCTTTACGCTGAAAATAACCTGTCCCTAGTAATTTATAGACACCCGCAAATTTCGCGGATTTATTTGGCACTCGCTAAACTTCACAATTCTTTTGTATTCGAGCTTCTTTAAGTTTTTCATTGGCCTTTGCTCCAGTCTAACTCCAGATCAGGTAGCACGTGATTCGGTCTTTATATTGCAGGTTCGTTATTGGCTGAACGTGCTTCGGGGTGTATAAAAAAAATTGTGTTCCAATAGAAGCAGATACTCTCATGTACACGTGGTTGAAGTTTAACTTGTCCTCGAATGAATCCGCGAAATTTACGGGTCACAACTCATTAATCATCAATAAATACATCACGAAGAACGGGCCAATAAAATACCAGCACAGGTTCAAAAAAATGCCAAAACCATATAGATATATTTTGATTGTTTAAGTATTTATGAAAGTTAGTGCTAAATGAGCAAATGTTTTCATTTAATAAAAAGCAGCACTTGTTCTATAAACACAACAAAAAATACGGCCATTTTAGGATAAATTCCACAAACTGGCCGCTTTTCTGCGAGAAGCACATTTCGTTACCGTAATGGACCACTTAAGGCCCATAATTACACAGGCGAAATTCATGACAACACAACAGGAGAAGCAAATGTTGCTTCTCACAGCACTCGCCACTCTACCTCTTTAAACAAACTGATATTTTAGGACAACACTTATTTATACTTAAAACTGAAATAAAATAAACTATAATAAATTCAAAAAAAAAATCCATAATAAGCTGTCCCATACCGCAGTAATATCGTAAATTCTCAACACATTACCCACACCCTTTCGTCTCGGAATTCTGATCTGTCCGGGACAAAATTTAACACGTTTAATAAAACTACATGGATATAGCTAAAACACTTCAGTCGTCCACATACAGGGCTAAAGACAACCCCTTTGTTACTCTATACACTACACCAAAAGGCCAAAAGGTACACTGCACCGGTCACATAGGCCGTCCTGCCCAGGCTGGTTATGTGGGATCTCAGGAAAGGTGGGAAATATTCCCAAAAACCACTCGTTTTTCAGGTCGAGGGACACACATGACAGTCGAGATTGGAAAAACTCTTTATTAATAATCATAGTTAATTAAAAACACTTAACAATTATAAAAAATATAAAATACAAAAAACACAAAAAACATAAAAACTAAAAAAACACAAAAAAATATATATACATATATACGTATAAACGACTCATAATGACGCACCGACTTGATAGTTTGTTGCAGGTCGGGAAGAAGAGGATTTCGACTTCGAGTTGGGGGCGTTACTGTTACAGAATTCTGTATGGATTCTGGCACCAGAGGCCTCTCCAACTCTAGTATACAAATAATGATATTAAATATCACTACACGATGAAATGATGAAACGTACCGCGAGGGCTGCCCCGGGTGACTAGGGACTCACTGACACATTATAAGCGAGATTAATTAGCACACTTGAACACAACAGGCCAACATGTTAGACATACATCACGACACTGGCATTCAATCCAACCGGGGGGCTGGAGAAGAGTTTCACCCCCTCTCCTCACGGAACATCCGAACACACAACCTCTTTATTTTACTTATAAAAGGTAACACCAATAAACAGCCTTAATAAAGCACCGGTGCCGAAGAAAAACACATCTACGTGGCACCCCGCCGCCGACCCAATGATTTGAGTATGTGTCGGGGTGCATTTGTTTGACAATCACCCTGTGAGTTATGAGAGTCTAGGCTCCCGGTATCACGACACCAAGGTCATTCGGTGGCATATTGCGGGCTCGACGGTTGGATCTCGTACTGTTCTAAGATGGAACATTTTTCTCATGTTCGGAAGAGTTGGCACAATTTAACACTTTCAATTTGGATACCAAATCAGAGTCACTACGTAAAATATGTGGTTGGTAGAATGGGTTATCTAGTAGCTATCATCCTCCAGGATAGGAAATTTTTCGTGATCCAATTTGCTTTACGGCTGTTCAATTGTCTCAACAAATTAAGGAAGCTTATTCCAAATTGCGTGACGTACATTTTCTCGTTCCTACATGCGATCAGCATCAGCTCAAACACCCACCGTGCATGACATTTTTTTTTCCGAGTAAACTCGGTCGGTGTTGTGCAACATCATAAGCTAATAGCAACAGAGAAAGTGAATTTCCTTGAGTAACCTCATTTCCTCCCGTTTGCACACTAGCATTACAAAACGGGTTGCCCCTTGTACTATGTGCCAAAAAGATGTATTCTTTGCAAGGTCTGTTGTTTTGTTACATAGAGATTGCAAGTGAATTCCATTCCAAAAATCTCGGACATGGCAAAACGTAAAGCGCAAAATAAAAGTTTAAATGAAGGTGCTGAGACATCTAGAGTCAGTATTATTTTTGCGTAATCACAGCACAAAAACACAATATACTTATTATTTTATAAACTTGAAAATAGAATTAAAACATGAAATAAATAAAGGCCTTTGCTAATGTTTTGTGAACAATTTAAAACAAACATACCAAAATTTATTTTAAAACTATTTGCAACCACCAAAAATTGGTAACGTGCCAAAAATTTATAAACTTCTACAATTAAGAAATTATACAGTGCTACTTCTCTTTGCGGTGACCTAGATGTCTTTAAAAGGATAGAACAATATTTTATTTAGTGTAAATTATTTTACTTGTGTAAATTTAAAAAAAAAATCCCACTTATTTGCCAAGAATTGAAGTACATTTAATCAGATTTTCTGATAAGTATAACCAATAAATTAAATATAATGAATGATAAAAAAATAACAAATCCTAACTTCACCTTAAGTGAATTTGTTTAAAGTTTATTTTATGAATAGAGACTCCTTCTAGAGTTCTTTCCTTCCATAACGTTTAAAATTCATGACAACCTAGCAGCAAATAGCCTATATTCACCACTGCAGGCACATTATCAGAATTGTCGCTATGGACATATCTCCTTCACAAACTTCCCATTTGTCCAGAATTCACAAAGACATGCTCTCCTTATCAGTGCTCCAATATTCTCTGGTCGTAAATAAATACAGGCCTGTTAACTGATTCCTAATGAACTGCCATTGCTTGTATAATTGGATTTGTATTTTACCTCATGCACAAGGAAAATTAATTAATTACTTGCGAAGTATATTGGGGATATCCTTGCATTGTTGTAACATACTTGAAAACACTGGCATAAGAACGAAAAAAATACTTTCTTGAGTTTTCAAGTCCTAAAGAACAAAGCAATTTCCATTGTAGCATTATTCAATCTAACCTTGGGTGTAGACCTTTAAATAATAAGATAAGTCATAAAAAGGCTTTAAAATTTTATTCCGATTCTTGCAGTGAATTCTTCTTAAACTGGGGTAGGTGATGACAAATAAACCTGAAGGCGACCAGATTTACTTCAGGTGTAGTAATTTTCAAATATGTCAGAACTCGTTTCGGCTACCTTACGTAATGATGTACGTGCGAAACATCCGGTTGGTAAGCTCTCAGAGTTGTGTAGGCAACGCTACATTTAATCTCCTCATTATATTATACGCAGGAACTGTTTTTTTCTCCCAGAAAAATATTTCATAGTATGACGAAGTATTAGCTCATACCGACAGACCTACATAATTCTTATAATTCTTTTTCAAGACAAAAGATTTCGCAGATATGTGTGTTGCCAAGAAAGAGGATTCAATATTTTATAAACGGCTGTTTGAGAGATAGAGAGAGAGAGAGAGAGAGAGAGAGAGAGAGAGAAAGCGTCCTTACAGCAGGAAAACAGGTGATTCTCTCTACCGTTGTGAAGTCATACGACACTGGCCGAAATAGTTCAGCTTCTATCAAATAATTTTTCGGACCATGTTAAGGATTGAAAAAAAAATTGAGTTCCCTTAAATAACAATATGTTGCCAAATAATGGCACATATTTTGCCAGCCAGTTACAGGAATTTTGAAAAAGAAAGTTACACAAATAACTCTTCAGTCTCTTGGTGTCTATGTGTCCATTCCTTGCATTTAAGTTTCAGCTATACCAATTAATGCGAAAAAAAAAATACGTTTAACACTCCTTTATGTAAAAACTGTAATGTATAATTAGTGTGTTACTCTCATGTTTTGTCGTACGGTGGAATATTTTTAAGATTTTTTTTTAGCAAACTCTATGCATTAACGTTAATTATGTAAAAAAAAAAAAAAAAAAAGGAAATGCTGGACCGAGATGGACGAGAAGATATTTTTTAAACATATTCTGCAGAAAACTATATTAAAATAATTTGATCGTAAAAAAAAGTAGGATTTGATATTTTTCATTTGGTAAAAAGGGAAATGGAAAATCCTTGTTTCAAACGAACAGAGGAACAAAAACCTGATTTGTATAATCTGCTGTGTTTATATTTCTCGAGTATCAGTTGTTCTCTAGCTCACGCAGTTGCCGAAAATGACGCTACACAGCTTTCAGTAAATATTCTCTTCATCTTCGCTCTGGTTTACGCTTCAATCAGGATTGAAAACTTTATCATAAATGCGATTTTCGGTCCACGTTCACTTAGTGTTCGCTACGTCTTCGCTCCAATCGAAGTTCTGTTCAGTTCGAATGTGAATGAGTGAAGATATTTGGGTGTCTCTAAAACGCGAGGTTTCGAGAGCCAATAGGGTGATTGAGGTGAGAACGGAGCAGCGCGGGAATGAAAGGGCGGGGGAAACGGGAGATCCCCGAAAGAAACCTTCGACCAGCGGCATCGTCAGGCACGGTTACCACATGCGAAAATGTTGGAGTGACTCGGCCGGGGATTGAACCCGGTTCGCATTCGTGGGAAGGGAGAATGCTAATTGCTCAGCCACCTGGGGTACTTGTTAAGTCCGAAGTTTTATTCCAAGTGTAGTAATAGATGAGGGCTGCCGACGGGCAGCCTACACATACGTTCAATACTCTATAAGGAATACCCTATAAAGCGTCCGATGTACTTGCCTAAGCCGCTATTAGCGTTGCTGCTATTATAGCACTTGGACACAGAATGATTGAGAATATAGAAGCGAAACACTCACACCGTGAACTCCAGCCGAACACGCTTGCAAAATGCCTTCATTGGTAAGTAACATGTCAGAACGCAGTTCTCCAATCAGCATCTGGCAACATACTTGCCAGCGGCAGGCCAGCCAATAGGACATATTTCGCTGTACGGAGTAGCCAATCGAGATAATGGCCTGTTCCACAGCCTCGCACAGCCAATCAGCGAATGAGAATGTTCACATCAAGAAAGCCTTTTCGCTTATTCAAACTTCCCTAGTTTTGGCCTGGGACATTCGAAGTAGTTTAAGACAATTATATGATCTATGGCACTAGACATATTTTTAAGCAATCAGGAAAAAGTGTTGTATATCATGAATATAGAACAACAAATAAGAAAAAACTGTCTTTTTTTTAGTTTGAAACTAAACTGAAAATTTTTGTTAGCCATATTTCCTGAAGCAAGAAGGGCTGGCGGGATGCTTATTAAATTAACTTTCCTCTGGGCATAAATGTATTAAGCCATTATATATATTCTACATCAGGAAATATTTGATCATTTGTATACGTCTTTGGCATACCCGTAAGGCTATGGCAAGTCGCCCTTAACTCTCTGTGTGATTTTAGGATGTCAGACTCATAATTAGCAAAATTACTCTAATCAAAAATTTTTATGATAAGCCTCCGAGCCGACAGTTTTTGAGAGTCGGTAGTTTTGAAGATTGTGTGAACTTAAGTGACAGGTGTGCGAAAACAGCGAAGACGACGAGCGACAAGAGCGTCGAGTGGCGGCGAGAGTGACCGGCGAGAGTGAAGTCTGCTGACTGCGGACATCGGCAAAGTGGAGAGTGAAGCTGACGGACGGGACTGAACTGTATGAGTGAGTGCAAGACATTTTGAATGACAAAGATAGACAGATTGGATATGCGTGAATAATATGTGTGAATTAGGTGACTCTAAACAATATACAGACATTAAAAAGGACTTTAATTAGAATTTAGGTAGACATTAAATATTGCGGGCAGTTGGAATAGCAATTGCAATAGTTGAGATAGAAAGTTTAATTTTGTAAATAATAGCAGTGTGAATAAATTAAAAATCAAATTTAGTTCTTTTATTTTTTCGAACTCGGACACGCCCCTATGAAATTTTGTAACACTGGTGTCAGAAGTGGGATGATGACACTCAGTTATAAATAACGTTAGGTAAAAGGTACTAATTAGTGATATCAAAACAAATAAATTAATTATAACAGTCGTAAGCCGAGATATTAAAACTGCTAAGAGCAAGCAATGCTGAGAATGTTAACGAGAAAAATGTCTGCACACCTGGAAGCAGTGCGACCATTAATTGAGGGATGAAGTAGCCAAGTGTGCGCAATTGTTAATAGCCTTGATAACAAAATTAGCAGTGTGAATACAATTTTAATGGAGACGATAAACGATAATGTAAAATGCCAGTTAGTTAATGTAAGTGATTTAGTTTACAATAAAATTGGTAAGGAGATAGTAAAATTGGCACAGTATATGAAAATGTAGACAGGAAAATAAACATAGTAAATGAATATGTAAATAAAGAAATAGAAGGTGTTGGCGAGATAGTGAATACGATAACTGACTGCGTAAACCAGAAAAACGACATTGTGAGTGAAAGTATGGATGCTGTAAATTAAATAGTGGAGAGTGTAAAGGAAACGATGGACAGTGTTGAGAATGAAATCAAACTGAATATCAGTGTATTAGAGAAGTATTTTTAAGTATTTCTTCAACAACGGAGTTCCACAAACAGCACACCAGCAGCCAATAAAAGCAGGGAAGCAGTGCAAGACATAAATAATACAGCAACCTCGGAGGGTAGCCAGAAGTTATGCGACATTGGTGTTGCGAAGCCAGGAGTAAGGAAGAGGGTAGTAATTAAGCCCGCCTCTTACGATAACCAGACCTAGTGGCGGTTGTACCAACGCCAGTTTCAAATAGTCACCATCCTGAATGGCTTGCAAACCGATCAGCCGGCTTACTGCCTCGCAGCTGTACTGAGATGTACCGCACTGAGCATACTACATTATCTGCCATAGCGACAGCGACTTGAGTACCCAACACTGTCATCGGATTTGGAACTACTGTTTGGTGACCGATACCTGCAACATGCCCACCATGACCGACTGTGATGTCCCAGCAAGGGACCAGCGGAGACACTAAAGGAGCTATGGCAAGATGACATGCGATTGTCGCACTTATCTTCGGAAGGGAGCCTGCCCCAAGGAGGCACACGGCATCATCATAATCGGCTTCTTCATCGATGCTATCGCCGACACAGGGGTTTGGCAACTGGTACGTATGGCTTTGCCCACAATATGCAGAATGCCATGGCCCGGGCACTGGAACTACAGTACAAGAGGTGACGCTGAATGAAGACGACGACCACTGAAGGAAATGCAGACGACCATAAGGATAATCACTTTCAGGGTCCGCGCCACAGGGTTTAGCTGCCCCTCCCCACCACCCCCCTCCCCAAAACGGCCTGAGAGTTGGCCATAGCAGATTGTCCACAACAGCAGTAGCAACAGAAACAGAATCAGCAGTGTGAAAGAAGGCAGAGGAAGGAAGAACAAATGGCTTCGGTGAACACAGTCGAGCACCTGCCTGAATACGATTGTGAACTTCATACATGTGCCCAAAAACTGAGACATCACATCGACGAGCTGATGCTGCAAGCTGTACATATTACAAAGCAGTCGTAAATTGCACGCGTGGCCCTGCGCATCCTGCCCAGACGGCCTGAGCACACTGTGTCACATATATGTGAAAGGAGCACATGACATGTGGCCAGCAATGTGATGGCTCCTCTCAGCAGTGGTTCTGAGGATGGCAGTCCCACGGAGGATGTTCTTCAGGAGGCGAATAACCAGTTGCGTGAGCTCGAGAAGGAAAGTGAAGCAGTCGACAGGAGTTATCAGTGTTTCATAGTACATCAGACGAGGCTCTAGCTACTACCAGCGATATCCACCGCAAGTAACCACTTTTTTCACATTGGCAGACGAAATCCAAACGAAAAATGCAAGGGGAAATTCTGCGGTTGCATTATCCTTTCAAACCGATAAAGTAAGTCATCAAATACCATATTCTAATAGTTTGAGATAACCCAACACAGCAGCGGGGGAACGTACCGAGAACTTCCAAGAATATTCTGTGGTTGTTCATACTCAGCAAGAGTCTTTTAGATAAAGTAACAGGATGAAGATCCGGTAAGAAATGAGAATGTCGGGCGAGGTATTTCAAGAAGGAAAACTGACGTGGCTGTACAACCCACAGAGGCGAAAAGGGTACTGCCCGAAAATACAGAAATGTTGCGAAGGCCCCTGCAGGATTTTGAATGAGATCAAATAAGTGTTGTTACGGATTTGTCGTCAAGGCTCTCAGGCGAAGCCGACTGCTGCCTACAACAACCGACGGGCACTCTGCCAGGTCTGGTTGTTGCCGAGATTGTTCAGCAGAACAAACAGACTTGAGGAATGGGCAGTGTTACGTGTCGCTGCTCCTCATCGCTTCCTTTTCCCTGTCCTGCTCGCGAAAGCGAAGTAGTGTGTGAAGGTCACGCAAGTAACACGATGATAACCGTTGTTTTTCAAAGTCCCTGCGCCTCGCGTACTGCTGCGTACCGCCACGATAAGCTTATCGCAAATTGAATTCCTACAGTTATCTGAATGAATGTTCTTGTTCATTGCTCCTGCCTCTCTAAGCGAGACTCGGGGTGCAGGTAATCTTCCATATCAGGCCAATGAGACTATTCAAGCCACTACGGGCCTCCGATACGACTGTTTTGATATTTAATTTACATTCTACATTAAAATTTAAATTTTCTCAACTTTCATTGCTTGTCGTTCATCGTTTACGTTATGCGACATAATGTGGTTGATTAAAATTTATTTGCTTATTCTTTTTATTTTGCGATCTTCCGCTGTTTACTGTCAGTTGAATTGTGTTTATGTTTTCAGTTTATTGCTATCTATTCAGACTTTTTTAGTTGAATTGTTATATTTCTTTAATTGAATCAAATTGATACAATTTAATTACACTCCAACGCAGCCAATAAGACGGAGCAATTTAAGTCGCAGAACTCGCATTGCTACTAATCAAATGAATTTTAGATCTAATAAATCTGCTGAGCAACGCGAAGAACGAAATGAAATTGAACGGAATCGATTGTCACAAAAACTTTCAACACGTACACAAGATGAAAGAGAAAATGCAAATGAAGCCGATATGCATCGAATGAGAAACCATCGGTATTTTCAAAACAATTGCTGGACATTGGTAATGGAAAAATCTCAGTTGACATTTCAAGTGGCTCCATTACATTCTCCGCAGATTTTTGTCAGTTCATCGGCTCAAAGACAGAACTCATCACAAAGGTATTCCCAAAAATTGCTCAAAATAACAAAAAACTATGATTGGTTGAGCGAACGCGCTATATTGGCTGCGAAAAACATTGATGTCAACGAATTAAATTTCAAGATTCAAAGTGAAATTTCTGCAGAATTAATGACATACAAATCGGTAGATTGCGTTACTAGCGAAAATGATATCGTCAACTATCCACCCGAATTTTTTAACTCGCTGTAATTGCCCGCATTGCCGCCACACAATCTCAAATTAAAAATTGGATCGGTAATTTTAATGTTGAGAAATATCAAACAACCACGTCTTTGTAACGGCACCCGGCTTGCGGTGAAAAATCTTATGAACAACGTCTTAGAAGCAACAATTATCACAGGAATGTATAAAGGAGAAGACGTTTTAATACCACGAATACCAATGACTCCGACCGACAAGCCATTTGACTTTAAACTGTTGCCGTTTCCCGTGTGGCTGGCATTCGCAATGACTATAAACAAATCACAAGGGCAGTCATTAGATGTTTGCGGCATTAACATTGAAAAACCACGCTTCTTGCATGGTCAATTGTATGTCGCCTGTTCCCGTGTTGGAAAACCATCAGCCTTGTTCGTTTACGCACCAGACAACAAAACAAAAAATATCGTGTATTGTAAAGCATTGCAATGAAAGAAATAGTGATGTCACAGCAAACCACTCAAATTAAAGCATTTCTTTGCTTTGAGTGTTTACTTATTATTCTGAGTTAATTCTATTGTTACTTAAATTTATGAAAAAATAAAAAAAAACAGCATGGTTCCAAGTCGATATCATTCCAGGCACATCACAAATTTTAAGATAGAATTGGACAGGACAACGTAGTCAGCTAGTAAAAAATAATATCTTATTTGAACGTTTTATTTCAAAGGTAGAGTTAATCATTAATTATATTATACTGTATGTTTTAAATGCCATTAAAATTACGCAGGTCTTAATAACGACCAATTCTCTGTTAGAGAATGGAAACAGCCGGTATATTAAAATTTGTATAAACAAGTAATTTAAAGGCGAATAGAAAAGTTCGTCGGAGAAAGTTCAGTCGAGGTGGGATACACGCAAAATATCAATTTTATTGGAATTTACAGGAGTGAAACTTGGTACGGTTATATTACGTATTTTAAGAAAGTTGCAAGAATACGTTACGCAACCGTTACCGCTGCACTATTTACATGAAGACAAGTAAACACATAGAATGAAATGAGAAAAAAATATTAGTAAAATTTGTGTAGCTGATATTGTTTTACACAGGAGAACTCAATTATTGGCCTTGGGGGACTTACTGCACTGGAACACGATTTGCTATTTGCATTGTGCTGAGCAATCGGCAAACTTGAACAATTTTGTAAAAATAACTTATATAATAGAAATTGGCATTTTTTTTTCTGAACTGACATCTGAAAATATTTGAGGAAAAAAAATCTGCACGCCAAGCTTCGAAAGTAAAAAAAATAAATATATATATATATATATATATATATATATATATTCTAATTGAATTAAAAAAACTTTGTTTTTAAAAACCGGGACTTACTACATGATCACTTTTCAACATTTTTGCACAGCAGCAGAAAAATTAACTTTAAGATATTTAAATATTTCTGAATGTTTCTCTGTTATATTAATTAATATATAAATTTAATTGCAAAACAATACAATTACACCAGATGGGCTGTAGCACTTTTTGATCATCTCAATATAATTTCGGCATTTACCGTTTTACCCCATTTCACTTCGTCCTGGAATTATGGTCACCTTGATAAGAACCTTTTCAAAGGGCGTACCTGGTTTCATGGTAAAATAATATTTAATTAACGCCCTTATAATTGCGTGGTAATTTTCTGCAGTCAGTGTTGAATGCATGCATATTATCAGTTTTTTCAGCAAGTTTAAGTGAAAGTGTAGAAGAGTTTATTATCCTGAGTAAACTCCGGGTGACTTATTTTTTGCTTTTGTCTTGTTGTCTTTATTACAGTCCTTCAATTAAAATTTTTAATTTTTATAATCATGGGTGAATTTTATACTCATCTTTAGTCTCGCTTGAAAAAAAAAAAAAAAAAAATGAGAGCACATTTTAAAACTTGGCCATTTAAGATTTCGAGAAGGTATTAGAGATCCTAATTAAATTATGAATAACTAGGTACCAGACTTCAAGCCATTAAGAGATAGGCATGTGTTGAATATGTTACTATACAACATGTGTTTGCGTCAATACTACTGAGCATACCCACTCCTCTTAATGATGCGTTATGTCAACGGGTGCGCTAATTACGTAAGGTAGCTCATTCCTGTTGAAATGCTTGTCTTAATTTTTCTTTGCTCAGCGAGGGAGAACGTTTCGAGTCTGCGTGATTGAAAGTTGCACGCCAACGTCCGGCTGTTAGTGAAGTTACCCATTACTGCGGTAATACCATTCCAAAATATACAAAGTGAAAGTAGAAACAGGTGAAAGTGAATGCGTAAATGGAAAGGTTTAATGTGATACGCATCGCAGCTTTGTGGGTTTGTTCGAGTACTAGAACGTGGTACGCTGTCGTTTTTTACGGTGCACGTAAACGGAGTTGCAAAAAGAGGCTGCTGATTGGTTTAAAGTTTACGTAATACGTAACATGAATTGACGATCACAGAAAGTGGAACAATAGAATGGCAAGTTGCATTTCTAAGTGCTTTCCATATATGTACTTAAATGGGTTGTTGTACACTGGGTAAAATACATTCTCTAGTTTGAATAAAGTAATAAGTAGTTACGTAGATCACACTTAAAATACGTAAATGTTAAGTGGTCTGCTGTAAAATACGCAGGTGTCCTCTGCGATGGTAAAACTCATAAATTTTTGTCACAATCACACAACTTTGTTATGAAGACAACGAAAAATGAAGCGACCATGAGAGTTGGGTAAACCTCTATATCCCTTTGAAAGTTTTCCACTGGAACAAATGTCAGAGGACTAAGCATACAAACTATTTTACTTTTTTAAGAAGTAAACCAATGAAAAATGGTTTTTTATGCGGACATTATAAACGCTTAATATTTAAGGTCAGTGCAACTTAAGATTTATTATTAGCGTAACAAACGAGTCTGTAGCGTGCGAATACCTTTTAATACGTAGGTGATGTATCCGTCTGTATAGCATGAAACTCTAAAAATTAAACATCAACTTATGTGTTGCCTTATATTTTACTAGATATTTAACATAATCTGTAGGTAGAAACCTGCAAAATCCGTGTTATTATTTGCAGATGGGTTAGGCTTCTCTTTACTCTACATTCTTGATAACAATCCGCGAGTTCATTGGAAGAACACAGCAATTAATTTGAGAGAGCTCATTAAATGTGATTGGTCACTCAGCGATTAAAATTTTATAACTGGCTGGAGAACCTATCGGGGCGCACCACGCAAACTTTCAGCCAATTAGAGTAGTCAAATAGCCATAAAAAGTCTTGGAGTCCAGTGTGGTGAAAGAAATAACACGAATTTCGCGTGTCCCTATCTAAAAGTATTGATAGTAAAACGAGAAATTTTTCTCAATGTCATGACGTATTTCCAAACTACGAAAATACAAAAAATTTCACAACTCAGAAAAATTAACCACCGTTTTTACTATGGTTGATGACGAGACCCGGATAATTGAGTACCCGGGTACCCATTACAGCGAGTACCCGTTGCGAAAATATCCAGGTAATCTTTAGGTTGGGTGCGGGTACCCGAAACCGCCAGTATTCGGGTACCCACTACGCGTACCGCGTGTCGTACCCGATGCATTGGGTACCAGGTGAGAAGGTGTTTGAGTATATTTCCGACGATGCTTTGGGTTCCCGTCGTGTCTTGTTTCTACATTCCAGCAGCGTCCGCTTCGTTCTAAGAAGTGTCATGAATTGTCGCTAGGGTCGCTGCGTCCAATGTTTTCCTAATGGAAGTAGTGCAATTTTGTCGGCTGTCCATCCGGTGATTAGAGGACTTCTTCACAACCACTTCTGTCCTAATTTAAAGGACAGTGATAAAACATCAACGTTTAAAACCTCTATATCAATGTCCCTCTCTTCTCGCTTTCCAATGCATGTAAATACGCCTGAGTTAGCGATTCCACAGCAGGTTGCTTCATTCCTTGATCCCCGATATAAGGACTTGCGCGCTGAAGACGTGACCGCGGCAGTTTTGATCTGACAGCATGTTCGCCAGATGGTAACTGGTTTTCCACACATACAATGGAAGGCCAGCTTTGTGACCAATCAGGTGATAGGGATTCGGATCTCGACCCTATATCTGCTACACCCAAACATAGATCGGATGGCACTTCTCAGTTTGAACACTACCTCAGCGAACCTCAGGTTTGACTCCATGTGTACCTTCTTGAATGGTGGAAAGTGCGCGAAAAGTCTTACTCCGTGTTAGCACTTCTATAAAAACTATATTTAAAATACCCTGCATCTTCCGCTAGTTCAGAGAAATCTTTTTCAACTGCAGGCAATATAGTTACTTCTAAACGTAGTTCTCTGTGCCCAGAGAACGTTAATTTACTTGTATTTTTACACACTAACCGAGCTTTCCTAAACCCCTTAGTTGGAAAACTGATTCAATTCCTAACGGTTTTATGTTACATATGTGTAACATTGTATTGGTTTGTTTGTTTAGAGACAGTCGAGGAAACTTCAACGATTCTTTTCACCAGATTCTTCTATTGGTTTGAATGGTTATTCGCCAGTTATGCGTTTTTTTATATTAAAAACAGGCCTTACGGAGTATTTGAATGTTCCATAGAAGTTCTATATTACGTTCGTGTGAAAAGACGATTGGACGAATAAAGTCTACGTAAAATATAAGTACTTAAACTCATTTATCGGCCCATGTCTGTTTCCCATAATGATAATATCCCCTGCTCAGATTTTCAAAAATGTAAAAAATTGATATAAAGAGATTAGTTTACATTTGTTTTCATGTGTGATTTACAGTATATACCATAATATTCACTACATATGGTACAACACATATTTCTTTACAATGGAACAATTCAGGTAGAATGTACAGTTCTGTGAAAATAGAATGGTCTTCTATCACACAATACATATTTCACAATTGCAAGAAACGGGTACCTGCGTGATAGGCTCTATGTGAGCGGGTATCCAAGTACCCGCTTCTTTGTAATTGGGTACCCGGGTACCCACGTATTACTCGAAGACACGGGCTAGTGCTTGGGTATCCAGGTACCTTAATAATCGGGTATCACTAGGCCTAGTTTTTACTACAGCGAGATACGTCGCACCATGCAAAAAATAATATTAATTACATACTCCAACACATTTATTTCAGGTAACCTGTTCATCAATGTTCCGTCATTAAAAATTTCCTGGTCAAGTGAGTCTGTAAAGAGAATTAGCGGCTCTTAACCTGAAGGTCTTGAAAACAAATGAGAGGGTGAAGCAGGATGAGTATGGAGCAGCGCCGGAATGAAAGGGAGGGGGAAACAGGAGACCCTCTAGAAAACCCGCCGACCATCAGCATAGTCCGGCACTATACCCACATGCGAAAACCCGGGAGCGGGCCGCCGGGAATCAAGTCCGGTTTTCCTAGGTGGGAGGCCAGTAGTCTAACCACTACACCAAAGCGGCCCCATTTCCTGGTCAAGCGAAGACCGTTTATGCTCTAGTAAATGTTACGAATGGTAGGTAATACAGTAAAAAAAATAGTAAGATAATTGAAATCCTTCATTCTCTTGGGACTATCAAAGGGCTCTCCAATTAATTTTTTTAAGGGGGATATATTCCGTTTGTCTGCTTACTTTGCCTGCTCACGCCTGCGTGAGCTTAATTCTGTGTGTAAATAAGAGGTTCTGAAAACCATCCCCTATCGGAAATACATTTGTGGAATAATTTGACTCGTTGGCAAACTTCTAAGGGAAGCAAGAGTGTCAGTTGTACCAAGCATGTCTGGTTGTGGAAGCTGTCTTCTTGCTGTTGCTCGCATTCCTGTTTGCTCACAATTCCCAGATCTCAGCCAGAAGTACAGGCGACAATTTCACCGCCTACCTGCGTCCTAGGCGTGGCAAGGCAAACTGCATTTCACGCAAAGTTAATGACGCCAAGGTGAAACTATATCCCTGGTCATAACTATCGCTGTCGCACTGTACGAGTGGTAATTTGTCTTGCTCTCCGAAGCTGTAACACTGATTGAAATCTGGTCAGAGTAAATTCTCTTAATGCGCCGTTACTTACTAAATAATGTGTGGAATTCGCTGGAAAAAAAACAATTTTCTCAGAATAGTGTAATTTATTGATCATCCAATGAAATTCTCCCAATGGTTAACGATATCACTGGAGTCATACGTGTAGTTTTGCTGTTATTTTGACCTTTGGGGAACCTCTCTGAATGTTCAGTTAGTTCGGAAAAAATTTTTAGTACAATGCTTTACTGAAATTTATTAGGTGATAATTAACCACAAAATTGCAAAATGTAAATTTGTTCGTTTTTCTCACCGTCAGAATGGTAATTCGTGGTGCCGAATGCCCTAACCGAGGGACATAGCTGTCGTACCAGCAAGGGCAAATAATGACGAATGAGACGTGAGTGTGGAAGCCGCAGATTGAGAACGAAGGAGAGACCGGCATAACCCCGAGAAAACCCCCAAAACCATGCCAGTGACCTCCACGTTTCCCACTCTAGAATCCCTGTTCGAAATGTTTCATGTTTTCACCCTGCCAGGCAAGGCATCGAACAACGGACCCAAATTGTAGAAGGCCAACGTCTGGTCACAGAACAGATAAATACACAGAGTAAAGTGAAATGAAGTTGAGATTCCTTGTGTGTGTTGTCCACATGCCCGTTTGCTTATTGCCCGCGCTAGGTGTTTGTGTCTGTAGGCTATTTCGTGCTTCGGAAGATACTCTATGTCCTGTGAAGGGGGGAGGGGGCGGTGGTTTAGTGGTTTAACTATTCGCTTCCCATCTAGGCGAACCAGATTCGATTCCCGGCGGTGTTAATCCCGGATTTTCGCATGTGGAAATCGTGCCGGACGATGCCTGTGGTCAGCGGATTTTCTTGGGGATCTCCCGTTTCCCCCACCCTTTCATTCCGGCACCACTCCATTGGTCACTTAACCATCATCGGCTCTTTATATCTCGACGTAAAAAGCCGCCAAAATCTCTCCAGTCCACTCCCCTGGGGCTGGGCTACAGAAAATACAAGTAGACAAGTACAGAGTAAATAATTACATACAGAAGAAATTATGTGGTTGTTCCTTTGATATGAGCGTACCCCTGAGCGGGACTTGGGTGTCGCGTCTTGTATCTGATTGGATAATGCGTGCTGCGAAAAGAATGCTACTGGCAGGACTGCCGGCCAATGAGTAAGTTACCAGGCTCTGATTGGTGAATGGCGTTCCGACATCTTACTGGCCAGTAATGCAATCTTGGTGGCGTACTGAGTCGGTAGTTCGCGACATACGCGGTTGATTCACCTCCATCTCTCTAAAAAAAAAAAAAATTCTGGTAAACTTACAAAACTGAAATGGAAGTTTTAAACCCATATATCGTGTGGAAATATTACCACACATCTGACTACAAGCATTGAATGTTTAGCGTCTCGCTGCTATACAAAGTTGGGAAGTTTCGTGCGCATTTCCAGTTAAAATGTAAAAAAAACATTACAATGTATGTATGGGAAATAACTTTACCATTCTCCCTTTCTCAATCTACGAATACACTCCGGTAGTAAATTTGCGAATAATTTCTTATAATCATATTCCTAAATGATATGCGGTTGGGCTGCCATCCGGCAAGCTCGTCTGCAGGCGCTGATTGGCTATCGACTCCCGCCTTATTGCCAGCCGGTGACAATATTTTCTTTCTTCTGTGTCTGCAGATCGCGACGCAGAGTGTATACAAATACAGAGGTAAAACTGCTTCTTATTCCGCACATTCCAACCACACACGTCAACAGAAAGTTGCCCCTGGCCACTAACATGTCGGAATGCCGTTCGCGAATCAGAGCCTGGCATCCCACTTGTTGGCCGGCGGTCCAGCCAGTAGGATACATTCAGTTTCCAGTCAAGTACAAGACCGGTTCCTGGAGTTTCGCGTATTTGATCAATTAATGGTTACACTCACAACAATGGAAACTTAGTGCCATTGCGTATGTGTGTATACGGAATGAATCATCTTAAACTTGAAACAACAATTATTCCACAAACAAAAGGTGCTGGTTTCACAGAAATGAAGTTTAGACAAGTGTCCATATTTGCAGCCTAGGCACAGAGTTTAATGCCTACTAGAACGTGCACTTCGTAAACACAGTAATATTATTTTTAAACTGAACAATGCCAATTTACTTTAATAAAATAAAACTACAGGAATTTAAAATTTCAGTTTTTTTGCGAGATTCTAGTACAAGTATTTTACGTGGTATCCTAATTTGACACTTTTTATATTTTTAGTGGTCTGCTCCTTTTAACTGTACCATGTATCAGCACTTTCTTAAGAAACACAAAAGTGGATAAACAAATTCTGAAGAAGAAAGAGAACACTGTTTACCACAGCATTAGTAGTTACCATCAACCAACACGTCCTACGTGTAGGAAGTATGAACCACCACAGAGTACTGGCACGATGATACCAATGCAATCGGCGTAAAAGAACAGAATGTAAACTCACATACGAACATCGTAGACTAGAAACTAAGCAGTCTAATGGTGCAGACAACTGTCGTTATATGAAATTGTCATATTACGATAGCACCTAAACTTCTTGCAATACAATCTTGCAAAAAAAAAACACAACTTAAATTCTAATTTCCTATAGTTTTATTTCTTGTTACGATTAGGCATTGCTCCATTTGAAAAAAATGTAAATTTGTTCAAGAAATACGCATTCCTATACTTATTAAAATCTGTGTCTAGGCAGCAATTATGAGCGCTTGTCTAAACTTCAATTCTGTGAAGCCAGCACATCAATAAGTGTTGCTCAGTGCAGTGCGAGTTTTCGGTGATTCATCACGTATATCCACTCTGTGCTCACGATACGCGCCGATATGTTGTTTCTCTATTTTTATACAGGTTGTCTCGCTCAACGTGGACACCCCCAACATTTTCGGAAAGGTTGCAGGTCACGAAATGCTGTTTTCGGTCAATTAAATTACGCAGGGAGGCAAGTAATTCGCCACAAAGTGACTATTCGTAACACGTGCATGGACGGAAATAATTAAAACACATTTGATTTTTCCCCTGGAAACTTACGTTTATTACAACGGAATCTGGAAGTACGTGCAAAGAGGAATTCAGTGATATAGCATATACAATGGAAAATACCAGAGAAACGACAAGATATAATGTATAAATATCATTTAGATGCGTGGGTCGGTGGCATGGGGCAGTCAGTGGACATGTACTCACAGCTGTACGCAAGCAACACGCGCCGTGACTCATTCTGGCGGGACCGCTTCCTAATAGCAGAGTAGCACCAGTCCCCGTTATCTGTTATGGTAAGTGGTATTGCAGTGTGTGGCTGTACGTACGCAATGAAACACACAACGAGGACAAACTTGACGCTCTACATATTTTTGGTGAGTGTGGCAGAAATACCAAGCTAGCCGTCCAAATGTATGGTAGAAGGTATCCTAATCAGACGCCCATCTCACGGCAAATGATACGAAGAATTAGCACACGTCTGTTGTCACGAGGTGATTGGAATTCCAGAACACGAGTGCGACGAAAGACTGCTACGGGCAAGACGCATCAACAAGAAGTGCTGGCACGTATCGATGCAAACTCCCACATGGGTACGCGAGAACTTCCCAGGTTCGCAGGAATAAGTAAGACAAGTGTGTTACGGATACTGCGCCAACGGAAATCGCGTCCGTATCGCGTGGCTCTTCATCAGGCATTACATGGAGGTGATTTTTAGCAGCGCGTTCAATATTGAAGGTTTGCTCTGATGTTTGTAAAGTATGACAGTAATTTTCTTAGTAACATACTATTTACCGCTGAAGCGACCTTCACAAACCATGGTTGCGTAAATTTACGAAACATGCACTACTGGGAGACGGAGAATCCGCGTCGGGTCTGGCACGTGGAGCACCAGCGACAGCGGATAGTGGGCGTGTGTTGTGGAATCGTTGGAGACTACATCATAGCGCCATACTTCATTCAAGGGACAATGACAGTATGCCCGTACGGCCATTTCCTCAGAGAAACCATGCCGGCCCTTCTGGAAGATATACCACTCGACACACGCTTGATGGTGGTCCTACGAATTTTGCTTTGTTTACGAAGCAAGTGTTAAATGAAACGTTTCCAAACCGGTTGCTAGAGAGTGATGGTGTAAGATTGCCAACTCACTCCCCTGACCTCAAACCTATCGATATTTTCCTGTGGGGGAACACTGATAGATAGGGTGTACAACACGGTTCCTACGACGCCAGAAGATATGCAGGAATGCATTGTGGCAGCTAGCAGAAGCATTATGCCCGAAACACAACAAGCCGCTCGTCGCTCGCCACATGTGTGTTTACAGATGTGTATTGCGCTCGATGGTAACACATCGAGCACCTGATGTGAAAATACATAATGCGAAGCGTTTCAACCTTAACTGTGCTCTTTTATACTAGGCATGCTGATGCGAATGCGTTTATCCTTATGTTGGTTTGTCATATTTTTGTTCTTCGTCTGTACGTACTCGTTACTCAGTACAGTTAATGACTAGGAAACAAGTCTCCTGAATTATGTTGGTAACTGAATAAAATGTAATGTATTGATATCAGACTTGCACTCGCATTGCCCATCTCCTATGTCCGATATCGCATTCAGTGCCCCTTGCCCTTAATTAAGGAAAAATGTATCTGCTATATGGAAGCGGCCTTACCAAGATAAGTCACTGCGCGTGTTGCTTGCTCACAGCTGTGAGTACAGGTGGACTGCACCACGTTTCCGGCAAACCTAACTTAATCATATTTTGCACGTTATTTCTTTGCTTTTCTGTGTTACTTTCCTTTGCATATGCTGTATCTCTGAATTCTCCTTTGCACGAACTTTCAAAAGCAGTTCAAATAAATGTGAGTTTCCAGGGGAAAAATTACGTGTGGTTTAATTATTTATGTCCCTACACGCGTTACAAATGGAGACTTTATGGCAAATTATATGCCGCCGTACGTAATTTCATTTAGCGAAAACCCATTTCGTGATCTGCAACTTTTCTATAAATTTTGGGGGTGTCCACTTCAGGTGGACCAGCCTGTATATTCAGCGTGCTAGTAAATGAGCAGATCGTGTTTATACCACCGTTCGTTTATAGCTCCAGTGAGGTGGGGGCAACTAAAACAATGACTCACGTGTGTCGGTTCAGCGATTTAATGTCAGCCGCAGAATCAAGTTTGTAAGTTGTTTAAGAAGGACGCCTGCTTCCTAACACAGCGGTCCAGGTTCAGTTCAGACGCGGGAGGAGATACGATGTCATGTGGGACTCGTGCACGGCTTGGACGAAGCCCGCAGTGGGTTTTCCGGAAGTAAGTTCTCCTGTTACACCCACCACTCTGTCCCTTTACCTTAGAAGTGTGGAGTCATGCGAGGGAGGTGTGTATATATGTGTGTCTAATTGTGTGTGTGTGTGTGTGTGTATGTGCGTGTATGCCCCCCCCTCCCCAAAACCATTTTCCATTTTTGAACTGGTGAACCGAATTTCACCAAACTCAGTGCACATAGAGTACATGGTAAGGACACCTGACTTTCGTAATTTTTGACAACGACGGGCACTTACTTTCAAAATGGCAGCAACATTAAAATTTCGGGTGATATGTCACCCCTCAGAAAACTTTAGAACCGATTTCATACAAATTGTGTATAATTCTAGCAGAGCATCGAGTAAGTATTAAATTATGATATGGACATTAGTGATAGTCCACCATTTTAGAAGATAGCGTCAAATTATAAAATTATGCATTAAAACAGAAAGCAAAGTAAATAATTTCAGTATTCACAGATATTTACATAATATTACTAACACAACATTAAAAATTGAACTACTCTATCTCAGTTGTTACCAACTTTACTGTGCGCAGGCCATTCAGAATGTTCTTTAAAATACATGTACGTAAGAACAGTGACTTATTACATACGTTGATTTCGAAAGTTCTCAGTTAATCGTTAACGACCTATATAAAATTGCATGTTTCCTGAAATTTATAGTACCCACGAAACCTTTCAAAACAGCATATATGCATACAATATTTTGAATTTGTCAATTTTACTATAGCGTTTCTACTAAATACTATGTTTTCAAATTTTCTAAAAAAAAAAAAATGTATGACAATGAAAGTAGAATGATTATCAGCGTAACAATGTAATTTAAATGGGACAAAACTGGCACCTCGAACCGGCCATCACGTTGTGACGTCACACAAATGCCATTCTGGATGTAGATGACATTTGACCTTGACCTTGACCACATGCCCATGACCATGAATGGTTTTAACACAAAACAAATTGCAGAAGAATTATTACATCCCCAAAAAAATTACAAGAAGGTTAAAATAAAATTTTATAATTTTTTAAAAATTATTTTAATATGTAAATGTTGGAGATCCGGAGTTCGATGACAGGTGGATCGCCTAACCTCCCGACGGACTGGCCCTCGCCAAGTCGAGCAGTGTCCATATCGCCAGCCATGTAATATGTTAATAACCATGATCTTTGACCTTGACCCCGGTGACCTTAGTGCCAAAATATTCTAAAAACCTTTCAAACATTTCCAAAAAATTCTAACAAATTCTCCAAAAACCCTTGACACTTGACCTAGGACCCAGAAACAAGCCTCATGACCCATGACCAATGACCCAAGACCCATGACCCAAGAACCAAGACCCAAGACCCATGACCCATGACCCAAGACCCATACCCATTTACCCAAAACACATTGACCCAAACCAATTGACGCAAGCTTTATTGACCCA
Source organism: Clitarchus hookeri (assembly GCA_002778355.1). Taxonomy (NCBI): domain Eukaryota; kingdom Metazoa; phylum Arthropoda; class Insecta; order Phasmatodea; family Phasmatidae; genus Clitarchus; species Clitarchus hookeri. Next base: position 466,137 of record NQII01000417.1, read on the forward strand.
AGACCTATAACCCAAAAAATCCTAACAACTTATAATTATAAAAAATTAAAAACTTTCAATAATTTATAAAAAAAATAAAAAGTTATAACAAACAAATTTATATAAAAAACGTAAATTTACTGAGGTTTCCTCAGAGCCATGTCCAGCAGATGACTGACTCTCAACACTGTTTCTCATTGGTTAATTATTCTGCAGGCATCCATCCCCTCACATTTGCTCATTCTGTCGAATGCAATCCACCCACCATATTAATTTTTTCGTTTATCATTTGTTTACATTTTTATCAGCTACATGATGCTAGTGTATTAATAAGCAACACTACTTGTTACATATTTCCCGAAGACCCGAATGAACTTGTTGATATACTCAGCTATTTGATTTACATTAAACGAGGGTATTAATCACGCATTGTTTAAATATCTTTAATCATTAGTAAAGTCAAGGAACGGGATTAAATCGCATGAAACTGTTGCCTAATATCCATGACCTGTAAACATCTGAAAAATATAAAGATCAAATGTACTACATAATTATAAAGATAGAATGTACCTAATAGGTAAATATATTATAATTATACATACATAGTAGTGTGCAATTACTTTCTTATGCAGGCCCTTCTGCTAATCTGAAAGACTAATTAATTCAGTCGTGTAAAAAATAAATTGAGAGTCTGTTATAGATCAAAATTGTATGAGTGTATGCAGTGGCAGGGCTGTAGATGGATTTTAAGTATTATGCTTTACTCGTGTCGTTTAAAATCGAGTAAGTTCTATATGAAGAACGAATGAAATGAGGGTAATATTTTTGAGGATTGTTTCGCACCTAGTTGATTTACTTGGTCAGTTGGTCTAATAAGGTTTCTTGGTAAGTTAGTATAGGCCTTTGGTATGGTCAGCTGTGGTAGAAATGTTTTCCGAAGATTCTGAGAAGATTTTCTGTGAAGAGGTTATCTACGCGACTTTTATTAGAGACTTGTTTCGAGATTAACCATAATCCTTTGAATAAGTGGGTGGTGTGGCAGTTTGGTCTCTGGTTGGTTGTTCTAGTACGTTTTGCAGGAACTGGTCTCGTCAGGAGCTAGTCTTGTGCTCCGTCAATCTCCTCAGGAACCGGTCTTGGGTAGAGTTAGTCTTAGGGGGAGTCAGCAGTTGGCTAGTGTGGTTAGTCGGTATGGGTCCTTGTTGTGACCAGCTAGTAATGGTCAATTGTATGGACTGTGATTTTTCTCGATTTTCCGAGTTCTACGTAATTGGGGTCAATGGCAAAGTCGACAAGAACAAACGTGCTGGCTAACACTACAGCTCCTCTGACGGCGAAATCGAAAATGTAAACAAATGATAAATGATAAAATGGATATGGTGGGTTGATTGCATTCGACAGAATGAGCAAATGAGGGGGTGGAAGTCTGCAGACTAATTAACCAATGAGAAAAATTGGTGCGGGTCAGTCGTCTTCTGGACCTGGTTCTGAGAAAACCTCCGTAAATGTACGTTTTCTACATACATTTATTTAAAAATTTTAAAATTTTTTTTATAAATTATTGAAAGTTTTTATTTTCATAAATTTTAATAATTTTTGGGTTATGGGTTTTAGGTCAATGGGTCGTGGGGGAATGGGTCATAAGTCATAGGTCTTGTGTCAAGGGTGTTTTTTTGGATATTTGTTAAAATTTTTAGAAGATTTGTTGGAATTTGTTTGGAAGTATTTGGCTTCAAGGTCACTGGAGACAAGTCAAATGTAAAGGTCATCGAAATCTAACATGGCTGACGAGATGGACACTGCTCGACCTGGCCGGGGCCGGTCCGTCGGGAGCTTAATAGATCCACGTATCATCGAACCCTTGACCTCCTACATGTACGGCTTTCAATAATGTATTTATAGTCTTCTTCATTAAACATTTTTTAAGGAATTTATTATTTTTTTATGTTTTTATTTATTTTTTATGTTTAAGACTATTGAATGTCACGGGTATGACATCAAGGTCAAGGTCAAAGGTGAAATTAAAAAGGTTACCTGTATCCAACATTGATGTTGGGTGACGTCACAACATGGCGGCCGGTCGGCACGGGCGTCGGTGCCAGTTGCCAATTATGTCTCGTTTGAAATACATCGTCCCCGGACGCAGATATCCATAATACTAAGATAAAACATATACAAAACCATTTGTGATATAACATGAAATGCATGTGTTTCGATCCCGAAAGCTTATAGAAATGTGTGTGCGTGATCTTTTATTCATGCGATTTCCAACGTATGCCACTCGTATTAGTCTCTATAACAGCATGAACGTTTTTATACTGAACGTGAAACATTCCCTGGGTGTTAGGAATACGTTAACAAGTATTACAACAGTTTAATTTGTATGAGCCCATGCATGAAACAATAAGTACCAGCTTCCACGATTAATCTTCGGGGTAGTTAATTGGAGGTAAATTTCGATTCTGCATTAAATGTGCGAATTTAAGTTCATGAATACTTTATCATAGCTTAAGAAATGTGATATAAGTAAACTGGTGAAGTAATGATAATAACAGTGTAGGAAATTAAGTTTTGTAAGCGAAAAATATAATTTTCTAAGAAAATAAGTTGTCATAAGCAAATTTTATGTTACGTATTTTGAAAACCGCGTGGCAGCATGAATTTTCACAAAACTTGCATCGAGGGACATACATAACGGTGGAAGGATGATGTAGAATTTCGGATCAATTCTATTCAGCCATTGAGTTTTGTGACACTAGTTTTCGTTATCCTAATGTAATATAAACATCTGACATTTAATTGTACGTGCTTTTTATAATATTAAAACGCTGATTTTTTAGGTATTTATGCAACATAATTTTCTTGTAAATTTGTTAAAAAATTTTCTTAGGTAATCTATTGATTGTTTAAGAGACACTATATTCTGCATGAAGGAATAAATACACCGTATTATCCATAAAGCATACATTTCTTTATCGGCCAATAGTTTGATCTATAACACTTTTCATAGGTGAACTTTCAAATTGTCTTGGCGAAGTTTTTGTAACGGAAACAAGAATAACTTTTAGCTTGTCTGCTTTTGTGTTGACACCCTAAACCAAATATATTTTCTTAGGACCTCGGAAGTGTTGACCTGAGTTAAAGGCATTCATTTATGCACAAACAAAAAAACGGAATCGTGAATATCAATCAATATTCACAAACCTTTATTTACTGAAATTAACGTGTAGGTGTTTATAGTGCTAAATAAAATATGTGATGTAAACTCCAACTGAAAGTCACATGGCTGTGTTTATATTGATAGGTGCGCGCGAAGATGTGCAACTAAAAGGCTGAAATAAGAAATTTAGCAGAGCTTTCAGAAGTGCTCAGTTTGCTGTGAACAGTCTTTAACAGATTTTATCCTAGGCTATATAATGCAGCATTTGACCCATATTACTTTGCATATTATTCTCATTCATATGGCTCTTTAGGGAGTTTACAAAAAAACTCGTAACAGTTAAATTTAAGGTAAAAGTAATTTTCTGAACCTTTGCGTGTTATAAAATAAATTCGTAAAAATTTAACTTGACGCCAAATATTTTTTTTAATATGCCTACAGATGTATCAGTACAAGTGAGCTACTTCATTAATAACACACACATATATATATATATATATATATATATATATATATATATATATATGACAAATTTTACAAAATTAGTTATTCCATGTTATAGCTACAGTAATCTTCCTATACTACTAAATATTATTTTTAATTAACGTTCTTAGAAAAGTCTAATTTTTCGATTTGTGTAAATTTGACTTTTATTTTGCAACTTAAAGTGTAATGTATTGCAAGGAAATTAAGATTTTGCAGATCTATTTGATTTTGATAATTTAAATTACCCACCCCTTGTGGTTCCCCTGAAAGTTTTTAAAGAACTGCCGCAAATTCACTTACTCTAGTTAGAAGGATACCATGTTTCGCCGTACTATGAATTACAAAAATTTGTGTCAGCGAGGTAATCTTATTTAAAATTTGTTAAAACGCTTAAAATTTTTGTTCATGAATCAGTTCCTTACTGTTCAAAGGTAGAGCCAGAAATAGATTTTTTTAGGCCGTTGAAAGTTTTGATGTGAAAGGAATTATATTTTATATTATAGAATGGACAAGGAATGATTCAGCCAGGTGATTATAAATAGCGTTGCACATACATTCCGTCACAACCTATTAACGTGTAGCAAGACTAGTTTCGCAAGTCAAACGTCATTAACACTTACATTTCGCAAGTTACCATATAACGCGAATCGCTGTCCACTATCGCGAAACAGGTAACAGGACAGTTTATTATAGTTTCACAATTCGCCATTCTACTTTCTAAATTTTTTGAAAAAATTCCCGTACAAAGTTATTATATAAAACAATTTTCAGTAAATGAACATTTATATGTAAAATAACGTGTCAGTATAACTTTCTAGTCAATATATAATTTTCAAAATCTAACAGCTTTAAAATGTTTGATTAAGTAATCCGAACAATTGATGTGTTCCGCTGTGCTTGCTGTAAACGCAGCCTTTTAAAGCAATTTAAGATTGAGAAATGTACAGTTATCCAAAGTAAATTTCGGTTTTAAAATATTTATTATTTTAGATAACCAGTTTTACAGTATATTTTTGAAAACTGTTTTTAAATAGCGAAATAAGAATAGAGTAAAACACTATAAACTGCACGTAATTACAATAAAAATATGATTTAGAATTTACACCAAGGCCATGCAGTTACATAATACGCGAAAGAGGCAAAAAATGGAACTGCTAGTGAAAAAAGAAAAATATAAATGTTTTTAATATATTTTTTACACCGCGAAGAATTTTTTGGATAAATCATGTATTCACCGTTATAGTTACAGAACTACTTTTTGAATCATTAAATAATTCTGGTTGACATGACAGTGTTCTAATATTTTACGAATTATACGGCCCTATCAAAAATTGTTTTGTAGGTACATATTTTTCCTTGTAGCTGACTTTCTTTTTATATTATAAAAATTAAAAATATACTTATCTATAGTAACATGCTCGTAAAGATTCGCTGCTATTGAATATATTGCCGCACTTGTCGTCAAATGGACGTGAATCCATGATGGGACATTTTGTTAGTAGTATCGTTTCAAGAGTGACTGGGCTATTGAAACTATGAGTCGTGGACCAAGATATTGTTAGTCAGCTGGGCTTTTTTTTTATGTTTAAATTTTTTGTGTGGCGTAGATGTAATGTCATAGGTATGCACTAATGTTAGTTCTTTTTTCATAAAAATTGTGGTCTCGGTGGCCAGTCTAAATTTGGTTTCGGATTTAACTAAAACCTAGCCTTTTTTAACGTGTTTGTGTGTGGTTTTGTTTGCTGCCCACGAATATTTCTCTTTTTTTTTTTATACTTCGTGTTTACGACTATCGCGTTGGGCTTTGTCAACATTATTAATTGTGCTCGTTCAGTGATATTCTATTCGGTAGGAGCTATAACGGGTTATTTGACTGCCTCTACCGAAATTTAATTTTTTTATATAACATTTTTAATGACAATTTTAACGTGTTGGTTTTGTGAAGAGAAGCTTCACTTTGCTCATACAGATGCCCTCCTTTCTAATTGCAATTATAGTAATCATGGTCATATATCGCTTTCAGAGTTTTGCGAATCAATAATTGTTTTGAAATAAACTTTACACGAGTTCCGTTATTACAGTTTTGAGAGCGATTTATTACATTCATGTCAAGTTTTAATAATTTTGTGTGGATCTAGGATGAAAGTAATAATTGTGAAATTCGCTTATTTATTTCCAAGTTTCACGTCAAAATAATCAAGGGTGCTTCATTTGTTTCAATGTTTATTTATTGGTAAAATATATGAGATGTTGAACAAATTTTTATGTACATTTTTTTTTTTTGTGTTTTGGCGCACTATATAAGATGGAAAAACACATAATGTGTATAAAAGTAGATCTTAACCAGCGATTTCAAAAGTGCTCAGTTAACCGTTAAGAGCCTTTCCAAAATTGTTTACAAAAGTGGACAGAGAAGAACATCATGGAAAATGAAGTGTGTCAAATTCACTTAAATACGAATACAAAAACCACAGCAGGTCACAAAATAAACGGACTTATTTTTAATCGCGACGACCTTAAACATTTCAAAATACTTTTTAAGCCGGCGTTTCTGTTTTGTTTAATCACGAGCACAAAATACGCTTGCGCACGAGAGAGAGAGAGAGAGAGAGAGAGAGAGAGAGAGAGGTAGAGATAGCTGCATGTTTGGTTATAAAGCCAAATACTTGAAACAAAACTTGTAATGCACTGACTGATACGTAAAAAAATTTAAAACCTAATTTTCTCCTTTAACCACGTGAAACGTTTTCTATAGTTAAAGTATTTGATAAGTAAATGTAGGAACACGTATCAGCACATCCGATTCCAAATAAACTTAACCCTAACAGATAAATAATTTTTTTAAAATTTAAATATAAATTTAATTTATCATGCGGGGTTCCAAAACGTTACTCCGAGAGTAGAGCAAGGTAACGGTGAGTAACAGCTGTGGAAAGCTAAAGGAAACGTGTTTTTGGAACGAGCATTATGTAAATATCATTCTGTGTTTACATATATGTACTGATCAAGAAACCAATGTAAATTCCAAAAGATATTTGGCCCTTTCTCTAAATTCTTTCTTTTTCAAAACACTAGTTAAACAGCTTTACTTGAGATAAACTTATCATAAACATTGCGTCTAAATATATAACCTTTATAAACGTTAACTTTTATAAAACAATGTGAATTTTATAACTTGTCAGTTATAACATCTACTCAAAGTGTTTTGGGAAAGTCAGAGAAAAAAGTTTACTCGCAGAGTAACGTTTCGGGCCGCCACCTTGGTACTAAAACGGAACATTAATTCATGAACTGAACATTTCATATTCTCTATGCTGTGAAATATACGGCAAGTCCGTTACTGAAAAAGCAACGTGTACGCAATTTTACGGGGAGTTATGGAAGTGAGTGAGCAAGGAGAGTTTGAGCAGCTCTTTACATCGAGGTCTTAAGAGTCGATGAGGGTGAAGCGAGGTGAGCATGGAGCAGCGCTGGAATGAAAGGATGGTGATGCAGGATGCCCCCGAGAAAACCCCGCCGGGAATATAATCCGGTTCGCCTAGGTGGGAGGCGAGTCGTCTAAATCTTACAACACCGTGGCCCCACCATAATGATGAAACTTTTCTCTCTTACAGTGTGGTTGGTCTTAGACAGTGATAAAGACAGAGTGCCAGGCGAATGCATTAGCCTAGTCACGGGAGGAAAGTAGGCTGGAAATGTGAGCAGTGTACGAGCGGCGGGGAAAAAACTGGAGACGCAACGATCGGAGGGAAAGTGTCGCACCCAGGCGGGCAGCTAAGTAAAGCAAGGACGTCTAGGTGCTTAGCCGGTCTAGCAGGCGCCTTCTCCAGCCAGGTTGAGCGAACCGTGCACAGAAACCAACGCACGCCCCTCGCAAGCAGCTCTCGTTCACGCCACTTCCTCCGCGTCACACACGCCATGATGGAGTTGCTCGCCCGTGGCAATTACACCCGTCCGATCTTATATGGGCTCCTGGCTACATTAAGAGACGGCAAACACGACGCCACCCCCCGGTTCTGGAAGTGAGGCATTCCTATTTCGGTAACGGCTATGACGTGTGTGGTTGTTTGTAACAAGTTCCCTCTGGCGTGCTTCGACGACGGATGTATCCCACGACGTGATGACGTAACAAGAGACCGACGACTGACGCTGTGGAATCTGGACGCGCTGTCTGCACGCCTACAATTGCTATCACTTTTGTAACTTGTTTACACCAACCCTATAAAGTAGGGTAGTAGTATACGGGAAAGTATTTAAGAACCACGACAATAATGTTACCAAAGAAATTTTTTCAATAATATATTTTGCTTATTCCCATGAACATTTCCTATTAGTTCGGAGAGTGAAGAAATGAGTTCACAGTTACAAGTAGAGCATCAACGGTATATGTTACATAGACTGAGTCTTCGTCTTCTGCACGAGTACCCAAAATTGACCCGCCCCAAAACCAACACAACTGCCAAAGTCACATGGTCAACAGCGATGAACGTGTTTATTTGTATTAAAATTTTCGAAACTATTTTACATGAGTAGTATACTTTTATCAATTTTAATTTATTCGAAGGGCGTTACAAAATGTAAATTGGGTACTGGGAGTATACAAACATGTCGAAGCACATGTTTGTTGGACAGTGTTCTAACCTCAAATCCTATCCATGCCGTTTATGATAGTCGTGTTGGCAGAAAAATATTATAAGTTGGTATACGGAGACTGGTTCTGCGCAGACTGTGAGTTCTTTCTACCTCAAATACCGTGTTATCGAACTAAAATTTGCTGAAAATTTTTTTGCTAGTTTTTATGGTCACTATTGATGCTAAATTAATTTTGCGGAATTAAATCCATTATATATTACACGCGAAGGTTTTTCACGATAAACTGACCACTATTGCGAGCCTTGCTTAAGAACTAATGTGCACTCTAAGCCCTAATCAATGATATCAATCAGTGAAATAACACTCATTGAAAGTCTATTACCGATTGGAAAATCAAGGAAATGGACTAAAAACAATCGACTTGTGGCAGTGGAATACTCGACATTCAGTGGGGGTCACAAATAAATCAGTGAAATTCAGCCATCGCTTTAATTTGTTATCTGGCACTGATTATCAGTCACTTAATCCTCACTCGTTTTCACTGATTAGGCTCAATCCTCAATGTTTCAGATTAAGAATGCGTATTCTTCCATCATATGCAATGTCAACATTGCCGTGGGCCTGATACTCGATTCACAAGTCTTTCAAAAGAAGGTGTAAAATTATTTTAAAAGTAAATATTTTTCCAATGTGCAAGTTATTACAATTAAATGCATTAAAACACAGAAAGCATAAGAAAAAAAAATACCCACAACTGCTTACCTAACACTTTTCATTCAACTTTAAAACACGGAACTACTTTCTCTGCGTTGTTACCAACTTAACAACGTGTATGCCAGTCAGTGTGCTTTTCAAAATATTTGCAGGAAGGAAAAGTGGCATATTTCGAAGTTTGATTTCAACAGTGTTTAATTAACCGTGAACAGTCTAATGCATAATATTTCTTTGTCCGCTTCTCAGATTATTTTTGTCACCAGAGGTCTGTAACACCTGTTTCCATAAAAGATGTTATTCATTTTAATACTCATCTCTCTCGCAAGAATCATTCAAAAACATGATCCAGATAGTACCATTACATGTTTGTCCTCCATTACGACGAATCTAGTTTGTTTCTTTACGGTGTTTCATGCGACTCTATCGTTATTATTTTCTAATTATCATATCAGAAGTGAGCGGAATTTAGCCTACTTATTTAAAGAAATAGCACATAATCAACAGAGATCATATATTTTCTGGTCTTCACTATATCATAAACTTGTTATAAGACGTACAGACCCACACGAGTTTATGGTTTCAGGTGTTGCAAACAAAAAAACTCATAATGCATGCTGTACTTTAGTAGACACAACAATTTTTTTATTGTCACAGCCAATGAGTTGTAGGCAATGTGTTCGACAACAGTAATAGTAACCAATTATGACCTAGATCCCGAAAAGTGGTATATTTCCACTCTACTAATTATGCAGAATACGAATATACTAGGGGCATTAACGTCCGACTAATTTCGTAATATGTGCCCACCTAAACGAACTGAACCTAACCCCACGATGGGTGAATCACTATTTTACATTTTTAAACTTACCTAGAATTGTATGGTTTCAACTAACCTAGATTGTAGGGTTTTAAATTACCCTAGGATTGTAGGGTGTTAAAGTAACATAGGATAATAGGGTTTGAAACTAACCTCGAATTTTAGAATGTTAATCTAACTTATGAATTTAGTATAATCCAGGACTTTTGCGATTTAAAGGTACCATAAAACACACCGAAAGAATACGAATTAACTTACCTAGGTAGGCGGCGGGTACAATTCCTCTGGCCACGACCTATTCAACTGTCGCGCATCTTACCTCAATCCACAGAACATCGCGATCTACTAAAAGATCGAAGAAACATCCACCACATAGGCGAATATTACGCAGAGAAGCACTCGTTCTGGCACTCTCAGTTTTTAAATCGGTCGGGTTCGGACGTCACAACTCGCGCACGCAACAACACACACCCTAACTGTACCGCATCCGAACGACAACTGAAATTCCATGACGATAACGTCTAAAAACTTTTACGATGACGTCAACGACGGCACGATGCTGAAAATCACCGAAAATCATGGCGTCTGACATAAACAAAGCGGCGGGCTGCTCGTACTTTTAACTATTTTATTTAATACATTCTACTTATTTTAATATTACGTCCTCCTCAATATGAACAAGGTAAGCTGTGCAGAACCCATTAATGCTACTTTTGTTCGTCTAGGACGTTTCCTTCAGAAAAGCCGCTACTCTGGATAATTACCCTGTTTGCAAATCATTTACCTACAGGTAAGATTATCGATCATTGAGCATTACAGAGTGCAGTAAAGAAAAAAATTACCTTCACATGTGTAATGTATACAATTGTGTACACTGAATTTGAATGGGTTAATTTCGGGCTGCTGTGGTTGCAAAAAAAAAAATTATTTTGAACTGTACAGCTATTGTGGCGTCATCACAACCAATCAGCTGTAGGCTTTGCGGTTGGTTTTAGAAATAGGAACCAATCATAACCTGGAACCTAGCCTGTATTACAAATCACCTGTAGTGAAGAGTATTGGGCATTGAATCATTAAGTGCAAGGCAACCTACCGAAAATATCATTCTTTTGCTTCATGTTCACAATTGCGTGCACTGGAACTGAATGTGGCTTTGATATTTCACTCTATCAAGAACCTGTAATAATTACGATAATTTTTCTATTATCACCAATTAAAATTTATTTAAATATTATTGGGAAATGTGATTTAGCAATATTGGTACCAACACTTTTAGAACTGTGACCTTACTGCAAGCAGGACAATGTTACCAACATTTATTTGCCCTTATAAAAAAACATTGCACTGAAATATATTCATCAATTAATAAGTTTTCTAAACGTTTTGAAAAGAACAGAACGCCAAATAAATAAAATAGAAGTATTATTTTTAATAACTCAATAAAAATTCGTTTTCTTTAGACTATATCATAAACTCGACATTCCACTGGCTGAGAGCCAGACAATAACGAAAGTTTTACCATACAGTAATCATTTCCGTTCATCTGTTGATGAATCGGACAGTGGTAAGCACAAAAGAACAAGTACAAAGAACAACAGAACCGATGTTCATATGAAAGAGAAGGATGCTAGATGTGCCGAAACCTCAAAATATTAGGAAGTTGCAGCAGTAAAGGCTGTTCTAGGTAAACTGAGCACTTTTGAGGACCTAGTTCTGTTTTATTTTCAGAAATGTATCCTTTGACCACCATTTAAAATAAATATTGCCATTTACGTAATAAACACATGTGTGCATAATCCACCGCGCTCTGAGGTGTACGTCTAGGCCAAAATTAAAAATAAATTTTTACTGACTACTACTCAAAATGGGGGAGGTTCTAAAAGAGCTCACTTAACCGTGAATCGCCTATAGCTACAATGAATGTGGTGTGGAACATGTCTGTGATGAAATGTCTCCCTGTGAAGCCAAATGAAATGGAATCTACGACCTCCTGTTTACTAAGATAAGTAATTTGATTTGCTAATACACTACTTTCGACTTAGTTGTAAGGCCAAATTCCTTCTCTCAAATAACACTATGTTATTGTTTTCTTAAAAGTGAAGGCTTCATTTCAAAGCGAAATGGGAAATTTATCTTTACATAATTATTGAATCACGTGCATTTATTGTACAGTTTTTTGGGCAGTTCTTGAGTCACATAAGGAGTAAAATTGGTCTACCTTGTCTTTAGTACATGGACGAATAGGGCATATTCTTCATATGTCAAGTTTATTTTCCTCCAGAAATATTTGGCATAATTTGTGAAAATTAAAGAGTTCATTAAACATTCAAAGTATTTTTTAAAATGTGATTTTATTTTATAATTAAGAAACTACTAGCATTTTTTCTGTAAAGATTTGTAATAAGAAAATTTTCTCAATAAAATCATTATTTAGATTGCTTTACCACGTTCTCAAACCCGTAAAAAGATCTAACGATTATCGGTTGTTTGTTAACAATGTCTGGTAATGGAAACATTCCTCCACAAATGACGTACCAATTCGTTTCTTAGCCTGAACTATAACTCGTAATCCAGCATTGCGAAGGCACTTATCATACCCAGTCATGGAGGATATATTGAAAAATAATCGGTGTGTTTGTAATATAGATCTAACATACACTTTGCTTATATGGAGAAATATCGCTTGTTGTGTACCATTTAAAATAAGTGTTTTTATGCATACAACAATGAAGGTATTTTCGAGAAACTGCTGTAAATTAATTAAGTGTATTTGTGCACGCCTAACAAGTACAATTCTCTTAATTACTCATTTTTAAATCATCATCAATTCAAATAGATTACGCAACACACATATGCTACTCCTATTAGTTTGTTTTTCTTTCATTTTCAGGTATCCATTTTAATTGAAAGGAATGAGTTTATTATTATAATTGGTCCAAAATATTCTCCTGACTAGTGGAAAGCCAAACTTGGTTTTTTGAGGTGAACATATTTTATTGACATTCGGGGATAACTTGAATTTCTGTGAGAATGGAGATTCCATTTCCCCCTTTCTGAGAATGGTGTGACAGATATGCAGGATGGAACTGAAATCTACCAACAAATTTCGGCCGGTGTTTTCTCATTATGGAGTACGTCGAATACATACACACGCCATATAGCCAAAGAGTACTCCGAAGGGGTGAAATCCGCCCTTGAAAGTGCAGTTGAAGCAGATGTCTTTTGCTAGTAACAAAGCCAGAATGAACTTTAAATGTCTGAGTTTCTGGATGCTGCAATATTTAACTACGAAGTTAAAAGCACAAAAATATGGGTTCCAACATCAGTCCCCTTCCATGAAAAGTTATGTTTTGGCAATACATTTGTGCAAATAGAAATGTAATTGTATTACTTGTTTGTTGTTTTCTGTGGATTTTTAATCCACCGTACAGTGGCTGGCAGTTACCTGGGAGCACTAGCTGCCTAGTCCGGTCTCGAGGGGTGTCCAGAACAGACAACCGTCGCCCGCTGGCCGTACACGAGCAGGACGGAAAACATTCACTGCACGTTATAACAATAACGTGCGTTCTTACGCTCACAGCACTGCACCATAGTTAACAATAAAGCACATACACTTACAAAAAAAATGCACATAAATATTAACTTAGTTTTGTACATAGACTCGTGCAATTGGATTCAACCGAACGTATTGATTCAGCATTTTGTCATCCTTTGTTTTATTTCATAAAGAGTGTAAGTGCGCGTTAACAATATGCTGAGAGAATGAATGTAGTGAATATCCGGAAAGTATGTAATGAATTATAAGGTGTGCACTAAAATACATATGATTTCTAGCTAAACTATATTACCAAATTATCTATAAACGAAAATGTGTACATAATAATAATCATGACAAATAGCATTATAAAATAATTTTATGTACTATATAACGTTGATATAGGCTGTTCACTGTAAAATGAGCACTTTTGAAAGACTTGTCATTTGGAATAACAGTAATTAAATAAATTTTATTTTAACCTTAGACGATATTTTCCAAGAAAGGTGTAATATACACGCTGTCTTTATTACTTACATTGCAATATTTATTTTTAAAGGTGGTTAAAGGATAAAAAACAGCTGGAAAGAAAAAGTAACTAGGACTTCAAAAGTGCCCATTTTACTGTAAACAGCCTTCAACAATATTTACAAAGTAGTGCTGTTGACTAAATATATTTTACAATTACCCTAACAGGTGGCTTTGCCAGTGATGTCAGCCCACTGGTGGATATTAGAAAATCTGCTGGTTTTGCACAAATTCGCTCATCCCTCATAAATATCGTCCATAGGAATGCACAAAGTATAAGAGTATTAAGAAATGAAAGAGTTTCAATTGTTTACACAAACAACAGCAGTGTAAATACAATCTTTTAAAAAACCTTTAATGGTCGCGTATGAGCATTTCTCTTGCAGTAAAAATAATATGGCACTATTTTTGCTGAATGGGTGGAGCTCACAAATATTTCATAAGATAACAGGCAAGCTTGTCGCCAGGAATGAGGCATCATTAACTTTAAGATAAGGTGTCGTTCACTGATGTGCAGACTGTGTGAACTTTGGTTTTTCATTGGGTACCAACTACGTTCATTAAAACTGGAGCAGACATATCTGAATATTATTATTGCTACTGATAATGATAGAGTGACGGATGAAGTAGGCGAATAAAAATATTCATATAGTTAATGCAAACATTGCACTTTACACTGTAAAATAACACAATACTTTAAATTTTTGTGGACAGGTTTTACCGAATATGAAGGGCCCCTAAGTATTAAAAATTGTACAGCTTAAATAACAAAACGTTTTACCAATACGCACTTCATAATGTGAAAGGCAAATGAAAAGATACACAAAAAATCTGTAGGCCTAATATATTTTACAAACACTTTCTCGATTTCATTATAATGCTGGCGTGTAAAAATGTTTCATATGCAAATGTTTAAGCAGTTCTTTAAAAAAACCAAATTTTCAACAGCATTAAAATTTAAATCCTCCCCCCTCCGACCAAAAATGAAATTGTACTTAATTTATAATGGCTCTACTAAAGACATGGTAACCATCGTCAGTATCAAAGTCTTTATTATTTCTCGTTCGCTGCTGTGAATGACTTTGCTGCACCTCTGTGATTTACCATTCTCTTCCAACTTCAGCTACGTACATTATCTGCCACCGATGTTTTTCGAACAGCCAGTACATGGCTGTCGGCTGCGCGCGCATCCCCTTNNNTCCATTTCCCCTTTTTTCATGCAACCCGGCATGCACGCTTCTTAGCGCTGCGACTTGCCCAGATAACTGCCGGTCACTGGACATGATGAACGAAATTCCCGTCTTGTGTTTTTACGCTTAATGCCATCGTTTTCGAGAAATTAATTCATGCTGATGAAGGTCATGTGGGATGGAAAAAGATTAATGGTGAAATTACATGGTAGTGAAACGGGAGTACCCTTAAAATTATCCACTGGCCACTGGCGGCGTCTACCACCTTTCCCTGATACGAATTTTTTCGTGTCGACCCCACCGGGAATGGAGTCCGATTCACAATGGTGGGAGGTGAGAAGTCTAGCCACTGTACCACCATGGGTTATCAACAGCAGTTGGTTGGGGTAGGTAAGAATATCACATGAAACACGGCTTGTTCGAACGTTGCATGGTGTCATTCAAAAAAGCAACACCATGCGCGAACAGCAAATGTGTTCCTGTGTGCCAGACGATAAAATTTCACTATCGAAATATTATTTATTAATTTCTCGAAAACGGCGGCATTTATCTTAAAAAAAAACACACGACGGAAATTTTGTTCACCATTTACGGTATATTACAAATCCACAGTAAACAACAAACAAAGTGATACAGTTGCATTTTTATTTGCATAAATGTGCTGCCAACCCGATACTTGGGGGTTGATATTATAGCCCATATTTTCGTACTTTGTTCTTTGTCATTTGGTTATGCGGCGTCCAGAAACTCAGACATTTATCGCTCATTCTAATTGCGCTACTAGCAAAAAACATCTGCATCAAATACACTTTCAAGGGCGGTTTTCACCCCTTCGGAATAGACATATGCTATATGTCGTGTATATTGTTTTCGACGTATTTTTTTATGAGTATTCACCTGCCAAAGTTCGTAGGTAGAGTTCAGTTCCATCCTGTATATATAAGTTTTAAGAGTGCGTCACCAACGAGGTTCGGTCAAAGAAATCGGAAAATTCTGCACGAAGTTACTTTTATAAATGTGTACTTAAACTGGTTTATGCTAATTTTCTAATAAAATAAATGTGACAACACACCCCATGGTGTTTATATCTGGTTTCACTTCCGTTTTATTGCTACGGAATTTGTTGCGTCAAGCCTCGTTACTTGGGCTATTAAAGTTTATGGCAAAAGGATAACATTTTTAACAGTACTGGGAAAGCGAAATTAATATAACTGCTATCAGAGTCTGATTGGCGTAATATAAAATCAGTGCTAAACGCCGTTTAGCACGCCGAAAATTGCCTTAAATGGTCACTCTCTACCTTCAAATCACCTTTATCAGCGAAATGATTGCCCACAGTCGCTCGAAATCGTCGACGAATTACCTCCTGCTGGACGAACAATGAAGAGCGCTGTCGGAAGACGCAACTGATAATTATTATATTATCCCCACTCGTGATATAGCAAGAAGTTACGTGCAGTACAGGCGATTAGCTAAGTGGTCTGATTACACTTAGAACGATAGTTATTAAAGCTGGATTGGCGTTACACGGGACACCTTTCAAATGAACATTGGAGGAAATAATCTTTCGTCCCTGCATATATTTTAAATTGTTAAATTATTATACTCATGATCGCATACACATGTTGCACGTGAAAAGTACACGTCCGGTACTGTAAATGGCAAGTCATCGGTTTGAAGATGTTTAGGTGATTTTTTGGTTAGTGATTGGTTCTGAAAGTGTTTTTGATTTTCTGGTAGGCCTATATGAGTGGATAATCACCATATCACATATCACGAAACATTCTGTTCATAGATTCCGCTAGGTATGCTTGACACAAGTAAAGATCAAAACCGAACTATCACACATAATTTCCATGCTTTATGTCATTAAATAATGCCTAAGCAAACAGATTACCATAAAACTTTTTTCTATGCTATATTTGAGCGTGTTAGGATAATTAGTCACGTTGCCTAAAATCCCATTGACTGATTGTTTCATCAAAACCTAGCCGAAACCGTTGAATAAAATAAACATAAAATTAAAGACGTGACTTATCCTTGGGTGTAGAGAGCCCATAAAAAAATTCGTAATTCAGTTATTCACAGGACATGAAGGGGGAAATTCAGTTTTTTTAAAGAATTATCAGTGCTTGTAGTCCCAAAGCAATATTTCCTCACAATTTGTCCTAAAATTACTCTGTCAAATATTTTTGGTAAACTTCATTAACAACAATTTTATTAATCTGCTAATACTACGAACATTTGGAATCGTCTTTAAGAATGTGAAATTTTTTTTAACAAATGTAGAAAAGCTACCATGTTTGCATCGGAGGAAAATCTTTTACATTAAAGCTAGTGGAGTACACGTACACAATAAAATGGTAAAATGCAAAAAAAAAAAAAAAATCTTACAGTGTACTTTCATAAATGCTTAAGAACTGGTATCAGCTTTTTTTCGAAATTCTACCCTAAGTGATGGAAATATTTAAATGTTTTCTCATAGATTCGGGAGTAGATGTTTCGTTTCATCAAATATCTCAGCGCTTCTTTTTTACCCAGAAACTCTTACAGGGAAGAGAAAGTGTACGAATATGTTGTTGCGGGATTTTTGAATTCCTTAAATATGTTAAAATAGCGCAATGTTTTTGGTGTAGATCGTTACATACAATTTTCTTTAAATAAATTCTATGCTAAAAAAATTTATACGCTAGGAGACCTAGTACTTGATAGCAGAACCACAAAGAGTTTTTCTCATAAGAATAAATGGTACTTTTACTTGGAGCACTCAGGGGAAAAGCTCAGAGAAGGAAGCCAGTTAAAAATATTTATCGGTATACATTGAAATCGGTTTCTCTTCTACGTAAAAATATTTCATATTGAGATCAACGTTCAGATGAGTTTCGTCAGAATTGTAGCGGTTTTTACATTCCCATTTTTATATATCGAAAAACACACAGCCATCTCCACTGTGCACTAAAATAGCAAAACATTTGAGCAGGTACTCTGGAATATTAACTTTGCCGTGAAATTTGCATACCGGACCCTCAGTGGCAACAAGTTGCATATAAAGCGAGAATACAAGCCAGGTTTACACGTACTAACGGATCATGACATGCAATCCTTCTCGGGATAATTCCTTGTTATATAGGTCTGCAACACTGCAGTGCGATCACGAATCAAAATTAATGAATTCGTTGCTAATTGTAGAAAATGTTTAATTTTTGCACAAAGAATTCCACGTGGGATATGCTGAAACAGCCTACTTGATAACCTGCAGTTTTATTTCAGCTCTTGTTCGTGTGTATTTGCAACAAGAACGTGTAATTTACTTGGCCAATCGGAAAGACACCAAATAAGTTTAGCATTTGAAACCATCAAATCACGAAGTGGAGGCGACAGGTTTCGGTGGTTCTTGACAACGAGGTCTTGAGAGTTGAGGAGGGTGAAGCAAGTTGAGTACGGATCGAGGCCGGATTACAAAAGTGGGAGGAAACAGGAGATCCCCGAGAAAACCTGATGATCAGCGACATCGTCCTACATGATTCCCAAGTGAGTGGTCCCACTGGGAATCGAACCGGTACGCCTTGGCGGTCCGAGACCGCTATAGCCGCAACTCCAACCACGGCTCCAAATCATAAAGTTGATCTGAGCTAAAGTGTTTTAAAATAGAACAAGGCGTTACCGATGATAACTAATGAGCCTATTTTCCTCTACAAAAATGCGAATAATTTTCACGAAGTTGTTAAAAGGTTAGATGGCAGGTGGGTCTTGATATCACGGTGACAGTGACATTATTGGATATGGAAACAGAAACAAATACAATACCAGCGAGACAGTTACAAATACACACATGCAGATTCGAACCCAAAACGTCTTGTACCGTAAACTGATGTGCTGCCAATTGCATTACGAAAGTAGGAATCGGAGCATTAACTTTGGTTGATGTCAGTCTAAAATGTTCCTAGCCTGGGTTCAGCAACCTCAAATCTTTAAAGGGACATAATTTTGAAAATGTGTGTGAGTCACTTAAATCATGTAAGCTTACATATACTACCGCAGCACTACTTGTGTGCAAAATTTGGTGGAAACAGGTAGACTGGTTCCCGTTATATTGCATAAATGTTTTTTCCTTAATTTGGAACTCTCGTACAAAATGACCTAAATGAATACTATGCAAAGGTGTATAGGCATATCTGAAGGTACATATAGATACTGTCTGCACAAATGCTTATTTAATTTTGTCAGATTATTCAATAGATATGACTAACTTTTCTCAATAAATTTTATTGCTGCCATTTTGAAAGAAAGTTTGGCTTTTTTAACTTTTGTTAGTTTACATGGCCAACCGTTGTACTATTTTGGTCACGAATTCGGTGTAAATTAGTTCATTGGTTCCCGAGATATGGCATAAATATAACATTTCATCGCCTGGCACTATCTTAAAAGAGGCCGTCCAAAAAGGATCTCCGTAAGCAAAATTTATACTTTCAATGCAAACTCTCAACATACCATTTAATTGAAATTGGTTAAAGTATTTAATATGTATGATGAACTTATCTAAATTATATACATGGCAGCCATTTTATAAATGATGCGAGACAAACTTAAAATGTATAAGTTTACGTGGTCTACTGCAGCACTATTTGTGTTCAAAATAAAGAGGGAATAGGTACATTGATCACTGACATATGCCATCAAAGATAAATTTAATGATGTGGATATATCTTCATTAATAGAGAACCAAACGGTCATGTTTAAGCCGATTCTATGTTTGTCAAAGATACTGCTACATATTGAGTTCTATCTAAATTGTTCAGGACATAGGGTATAATGAATAAAAACTTATACATGCCTGTTGTTTAAAAAATGTGTTATAAATTAAGATGGATTACAGTAGTATAATTTGTCTATACTCGATTGCTAACTTCGGTGGGATTAGGTTAATTGTTTCACGAAATATGACATTTAGTTATTCATATGTCACTGTCTGCACTAACTCACAAAATTGCACACAATAGATGCTGTGTGCAGATAAATATGATTATTGAAACATAAAGTTATTGTATTCAAATTTCAATTTATATAGGTTTCATGGTTTCTCAGACGTAGTATTTAAAGCTGAAATATTTATATAGTCTCACTTGACACATGTCAGTTTATATGGTCTACTGTAGTACTACTTGTTTGCCAAATTTGGTAGGAATCGATTGATTGTTTCACGAGATAAGGCACAAAACTTTAAATAATCATATGGTGCATCTTAAAAAATGGCGTATAAGAGAATATCATTGTTGATAAATTTTATAGTTCTAATAGATACTCCCATCATACAAAGTTAAATTCAAATTGATTGCATGGTTTTGTAGATATAGCACAATTTGATAAAATGTTTATATATCCGCAATTTTTAAAATATGCTGACGACTCACTTAAAACTTATCATTTTATATGGCCTACCATATATCTACTTGTCTACCAAATTTAGTAGAAATCGGTTGATTGCTTCACGGGATATAAAATAAAATCGTTATTTTCTAATGGGACGCTATCTTACATAATGGCATGCAAAAGAGTTTATGTATTGAAACATTTTATTCTTGCAATATATACTTTCTGCACAAGTTTGGTCGGAATTTGTAAAATGGTTTGGTAGTTGTATTAGATAAACATAAAATATTTATCTGGTCGCCATTTTAAAAGCAAGCACCTTAAACATTCAAATTACATGTTTAAAATTACATGCAATAGTTTAACTTGTACTCCAAATTTTGCAGGATTTCGTTCAGTAGTTCTCGAGATATAATTTAAAAGCTTGATGTTTTCATGTTGCACAACCTTACAAAATTACGAACTTATAACATTATCGTTTCTTAAATTCAGAGCTTGTATAATGCAATATCAACGTAACAAAGATTATTTAAAAATCTATGGAATTTTTCGAAATAATACAAGTTCGCCAAATTTTAATCACTAAGCCATTTTGAAAATAATTACCGGCTTGCTTTGAAACTTTAAAGTCAAAAGTACTTCATAATTATATATGTGACTAGTTTGGTTAAATTCGGTCAGCGGGTTGAAAAGTTATTAGGGTAGGGTGGACATGGGGCCTACAGTAGATTCCAGACAGACATTCCGGTGATTGCATAAGCCTTTCTTCCCTCGGAGAGTAGGCAAATTAGACAGGAATTCTTTTTCCAGAAATTTAGGTTTCCCTACTAACGGATAACGTATGAGTTGAAACTTACAACAAAATCCCTACCTATACTAATAAGGTGCCTCCTTGTTGTCAGTTGGGTTTCTTCGCAAACACTTCTTTCGATACTAATTAAAAAAAACTATATAATATTTCAAGGATAATGTTTTTTCTTTCAGGATAAAATAGAAAACTGATATTTGGTTGTCCATTCATAAATTCCTTTATTGAAGCATTAATGTTGTCGTTGAAATATGTCAAAGTCGGAGAAAAAAAAATCTTTAAGAAGCCCTCTGTTAACTATATTTATTCTTCTGTTTGAAATAATAGCAATAATGCTGTATCTATCCTGAACACATTGGTTTATTAAAAATACTATAGTGACCGTTCAAAAATCTGAACAAACAGAACAAACGCGAAGCTTGTTTATGCAATTTCCAATCGCCATCGCAACGGCCGGATATGAGCTTTAGGCGTTTGATAATGTTTACTAGAATGTCCAATTAATTATTTATGCAAAGCATAACTAACAGAGGCTGAGAATACGGTGAAAGATGTGCCGTTTATTTGTTTCTTGTTGAAATCAGTGGTACCGAGAGAAGCGACCCAGTGCCTATTGTGATGTTTTTTGGTTTTCTCCGCGGTTTCCTTAAGCCACTCCAGGCGGATGCTGGGATGGTTCCTTGTCACATACAGCCAACGGCCGGTATCTAACCCTCCCCCCCCCCTCTAGGAGACTGCTCGGATTTCCGTTCCTACTTTGTTGTTGTTGACATTTTGAGAAGGCGTGAGACACAAACCAACTGAAAAAATACTTCAATTGAAATACTTAGGTATTTGGGCGCCAGCACAATGAAACGCTAAGACAAACATTGACAACGGCTTCTGCATTTTCGACCAGCCACTATTCTATTATTCTGGTAGTTTTATATAGCAGAATACGTAATGCAGCATGAACCTATATTTTTTAAGGTTTCAGAAATACGTATATCGACAAAAATCAATCACTCTGGTTTAATATTTATTCACATCTTAGTATGAACACGTAATTATGTTTGACTTTTCTTGGGATTCTTTGGTTTCAATGAACTTGTAGAATACGATTAACGTTTACAGCTGTAATGTATGTCCGACGGACTTTTAAGCCACGCATACCCAATATGATGGCCTCTGATAACGTTTCCCTCTTCTATACATGTCACGGTACAACGATAGGTAAATATCGATAAAATATTTCCAGTAAATTCACACCATGAATTCAACGAAATCATACAAACCGTTCTTTCGGCGAAAAAATATTTACTTTGTCATGTAGTGGAATTATACAACGTATGTTGAAAGAAAAATTCAAAATGCAAGCAAGGATTTTATAAGTCCATTTTCAGTAATGAAATTATCACTGCTAATAAACGGAGCTACGGGAGCAAAATATTTTAGATTTTAACGATATTCGATATACATATATATAAAGACATTTAAACATATACAAATATAAATATAAACTTTCTTGCACATATAAAACAAAAGCTGTGATAAATGTACATACATGTATAATTTAAAATACTTGTAATAATATTTCATGATTACAAAAACTAATAATTTTGAATATCAAGGAAAAATTGGCTATTTTGGTCCCGTAGACGTGGACAGGGATAACGTACTGTGCGAACAAACTAGTTATAAGAAATATACAAATATATCTACACTATTTTGCCGAAACAATTGTCGAAACGTCTGTGGCGAGAGCTATCATCATTTCAAGGAGGAATGTCACTGATATCACTCTTTGTCTGAGTTGAACCCTGGTGTTTCAAAAAAACTAAAAATTTCATATGCTCGGAAAAGTTAAAGCGGTTTCAAAGATTTTTGTTCGTCCGTGATCAACGGGCAGAACGTGATCTCCAGTAATAACACATTGCTTCAGTACACAGCTCCAGGGCATTGACAAGCAGCGAGATAAAAAGCTGGTTGAATATTTTGGTAAATGTGGCGATGACTTTTTCCAACTGCGGTCAGAGAACCCATCGATATCTACCCATAGCTGACTTCTTGTCCTCGCCCTGTTGGGTAAGCGTCAGTTACTGTTGCGGTAGGTCAGTGTGTGCGTCAGCTACTGTTGCGGTCGGTCAGTGTGCCAGATGTATACTTGGCAGTTGTCCACAGCCTTAAGGCAAGGCTGGTCTGACGCAAGCATGTATTACCCTGTGGGCGACATGAAGCATAGCCCGAACTGCGTACAGCACAGAACAACTTTCCTAGCTGGTCACTCACATTAGACACGAATTTGCTATAACTGTGTAACGACTCTAGCATGATTTCGCTGTGCAAAGTTTCTACGTGTGGAAAAAAAATGAACAAAAGAAAACAGGAAAGTAACAACAGTTCTTATAAATCGTTGTATTTCAAAATTTTTGAAGGGAAAAAAAATAACTGGCAAAAAAAATAACTATAATTTGTGGTTAAATATGTGTGTAACATATTAAGTGAGGAGTTCCAGACAATCATCGAAAAGTTGGAGACACCATGATCGACTGCAGCGTTTATCATCGCTTGTTGAGAAGATTTTATTGAGAGGACCGATAACACGACGGAGAACGTTTTTTTACAGCTGAAGAAACAATTTTCTTCTTCCTAGATGTGCATAACCCTGCTCTTAATGGTGTCAATACAACAGCTAAAGACATCCTCCATTTAAATGTGTATCAGTATATTGAAATTGCAATTTATTTTTGAACTTTAAATTCTTTAAAACCTTGAGAGTTTGTCATCAGCAGATTGTGGCATTTATAGGAACACTTTAACTTTGTGCAAAAATTTACTGATTAAATATTTAAGATGGACTTTCGAAAATTAATAAGCTTTGGTAAATGAATGCTACAAATTTTGACACACTTGCATTACTAGTCCCAGAAAATTGAATAATCACGTTTCAATATTAATTACAATTAAATCATAATCTCTAAATATTTACTTAATTAATATTATCTTCATTAAAATTTACACATGAATAATTTATCTCACTATTTGTACACGGTAGTTGAGGTGACCCATAGCATATTAACAAAAGAGGATATGTGAACTAAAGCTCCTTCAATTCGGTAAATCTAAGTGCAGATTTGTGGAATCGGCTCCAGTGTAATCAGTGAATTTCTACGGATTATTTCAGCAGCTGGTATTCACTGATTTCGCAATGACTGCTGCTGACTTCTAGCGATCTACACTGGCCTGGCACTGAAATATCAGTGCATTCCATTGACTCGCCAGTGGATAACAGCTCATTTAACTGAAGTTGCAGTAGGAATAATTCCATTTATTGAAATCCCTTATTCATATGTAGATTGAATGTGTATACATTTGGTCTGGCTACACGTTACTTGTAGAGATAGGAAAAGTTTGAATATTCATCTGGCGATGGGCTAGGATTATAACATGTGTAAATTTGATTTATACTTGTGAGTGGGCAATATATTATTGATTCAGTCTCTCGTGGAATCTGATCGAAAAAAACTAATTTTTAAATTAACCGTGATTGAATCATGCATAATCTCTTCCAAGCAATAATTTCCTTCTTACTAAAACAGAAACCAGTGTATGACAACGGTTCGAGTATTTGAAGTACATGCAAGAGTCGAATGTAATGTTGCTATGATGATAAAGATTCGATCCACCAACACTTTTAATTTAATATAACGATTTCTATGAAAGGTGCTATGGGGTTTGATTATGTCCTGCATAAGTATGCAGTAATTCACACATAATAATAAAGAGGGTGGTGAACTTGAGAACTACCGTTATATAAACCCATGACTATACCAATATTTTGAATTATTAATCGACGATATTTTACAACAAGACATACCTCAGACTAAGTCAAAGTTACTTATGTGTTCTATGCAACATGCATCAGCTAACATAAGTATGTGTCTAGACGAAACTGCCAGTGGCACCTGGAGAGAACGTAGGCGAAGGTAACCAAACTTGTTTTCTGCTAGGCAAACAGGCTTGCGGATTAGCAACCAACTCGTTTGTCTGATGACTACAGCATTACTCCTCATTAATATTACTTGCGGCACCAACAAAATAAAACAGTACTAGCAAAGAAATACGAATGAAGATTTGGAAATGTTACAAAGGGGAAATAACGACAAAAATAAGTGAATCAAGGTGGACTTCACAAAACATCTCACCAAATTATGCTGTACTAGGTTCAGTATTGTTTACGTGCATTATTACCATGGTGGATTTTACGTATATATGTGGATAATTAAAAGTAAATCGTTTAAATATTAAATAACCAATTTTTTTGTCAAAAAATCATGTTTGCATATGTTACTTAAATTGAGAATATCTATATAAAAGAGGTGTGTCCATAAAGTAAGAGTACTGTTGGGCTGTCGTGCTGTGGGAATTTTTTTTTCAACAGTTGATAACACCGAGTGGTAGTGGGGGGGGGCAGTTTCCTGAACACAACGAGTACTGGCGACTCTCGTCAGTAGCAAAACTTGCCTCGTAGTGTCCATTTATGTGAAATATATGAATCAGAAATCCCGCCAAGTGCGAGGTGCGCGCTGTCATAAGGTTCCTTATTGCGGATTTTCTGAGCTCCATTGTGACTGGTGATGATTCATGGGTGGCTCATTACACCCCTGAGACAAAAATACAGTCATCACAGTGGCAGCACACTGGTTCCCCATCTGCCAAAAAAATCCGAAACCCCAAGTCATGGCAACCGTGTTTTGGGACCAAAAAGAGATCATTTTGACCGATTTATTGCCTCAGGGGGAGACGATTACTAGAGCACGATACTGTGAGACCCAAGAAAAGTTCAAGCGAGCAATTCAAATCAAACGGAGGGGAATGCTGACAAAGGGAGTGTGTTTGTTGCACGACAACGCCCGCCCTCACACGGACAATGCAACCAAGGCGCTTTTGAACTCATTTGGTTGGGACATTTTGAACCACCCTCCATGCTCCCCTCACTTGGCACCTTCAGATGTTCATCTCTTCACCTTCCTGAAGTCTCACATGGGTGGAAAAAAATTTCTAACAGATGAGGAGGTGAAACAAGAGGTCTTGAAGTGGACGAAGGCGATGGCGGGAGAGTTCTATGAGGAGGGCATAAAAAGCTTGTGCCACGACTTACAACCTGCATAGAATTGGAAGGTGACTACGTAGAAAAATAAGTAACCTATAAACCTACAACATCATGTAATTTTGTTTAAATAAAAATTTTTTTTAACAATACAAAAAATTGAGCACCTTACTTTCTGGATATGCCTTGTATATCAATATTGTGTCCGTTTGTTGGGACGCGTAGAACACCCGAAAAAATCAAAATCAACCAATTTTCATTCGGTTTTTTTAAACCTTTCTTTTATTCCCACGAGTGTTTGCAGATCTTTCTTTTTTATCTACAAAAAAGCTCACTTTTACCGTGCTTTCGCGTCAGGAAGCGCCTTTGTTGACAGCTGTCTGTTTAAACATTTCAGTTTGCTGTTCTCAATTTTTTTTTTTTTACGTTGATATGTAAATATATATATACTTCTTTCAATTAATTACACATAAATGAATATAACCAAATTATTTTATGCCACAGCAACGCGTGCCCGGATAAGCTTGTTTTTTTGAAAATACATTTTAACTGTCAGTCGGTTAGAAGGAAGTTTTAAATGAATAACGTTATTTGTGGATTTAAGAATAAAAACGGAAATTTCAGCAATTATTTTGTGATCATAGCAAAAGATTCAAATGTTAAAACTATATTCTTATATATATTTTGAACATTACTACTGAGAAGCCATACTTGCAGAAGGGCTGCATAATTACAATATAGTCAGAATTCAGATAAGTGATTATAACCATGTTCTGGTAATCACCAGAATTAACAGCACCATAAACGTTACACAAGCGGATATATTAATTGCGGATTGATATATAAACAGTTAAGGACTGGCATGTTGCTGGCGTGTGTGACTGGAGATCGCAGGGTAAGGAGCTGCTTCACTTCTACATTCTCGATTATTCTGTGTTTGGGTGTAAACCGAAGTAGAGGGAGCGAGGCCGTTTGAGCACACTAGGGAGTCATTAGTGGCTTACGTCCGATCTGAATAACCTGTAAACGTGTGTCGGAGAGAAAGATACTAATTGCCAGCATCCTTCAACCTGGGTAACTGACCATCCCCCTTCCCCCTGGAAAAGTGTGTTGTGGTTGTCTGACGTGTTCTTCCACTCCTTCTGAGGTGTACTGTGATTGGCCGTTGCTTGTAGAGGTTCTATTTCAGTGGACGGAAGCGCCCAAGAGACATTTTCGGGACCTTGAAGTTTTTCGAGGAAGTTTGAGTTGAATGGGGGGGGAGGGGTGTAGGATTGAAGTGCTCCTTGGCTCGAGACCCGTAGAGGGTAATATGGTGTAATTATATGTAATTTCGTAATGAGTATTTGCGTAATAAACAATTACGAGTACTGAGAGTAAGAACATGTACCGAGATTAAGTGCATATACTAAGACAAATCACATGCACAACTATCGGCTGCCGAAACCCAACTGACGAGGTTGCTGAGGTGCTCCTCGGTTCGAGTTCTGTCAAAGGTAAGTAATTGTGTAATTAGATGTAATTGTAATTGAATTATGACTCATTTCATAATTAGTAATTACATAATGAGTATTTGCATAATGAATAAGTACTCATACCGTGAGTTATAACATGTACCGAGACTACGTTCTCATAATGACAGTAATTACACACCGGGTACACATCCTACGCCAACCACTGCTCAAGCGTAACTGAGGTGTGAATCGCTAAAATGTTTGTGATATGTGTCCGCCATCTTGGATTGCGCATGCCTGCGGGGAGTCCGATCGCCTCTGGCTCCGGGGGCGAAATGAACGTAACTCTCTCCATCAAGCGCTGGGCACGTCGTCGGGGACACTGCAGGGATGGAAAAAGTCTTGCTGCATAACCGCAATATTGGTTCGTGATATTATATAAACTGATATATATTTTTAGAAAAATTCTTAGCATAATTTTTTACGTTCAATCAAACCGCATCGGCCTGTGTGACGCCACCTGTTTCGGCAATAATCAGTGACAATAGGAGCTATGTTGAAAGTAGCTAAGCGTCTTGACATTGTCGTGTGCGTCGTTGAGTGACCCGACGAATCATTTAAGCATCTCTGCGAAGGTTCATTCCTCTTTAACGAACACTCGCTTTTCAAGGGTACAACAAATAAGAAAGGTATTGTGTTGTTATGGGCCACCCTAGTCACAGAAGCATGGGCGCGCTTAGGTACTTTTATCATCAGAAAACAAGGATGGCACATAAACGAAAGAGGAAAGCTGGGTTCCTGGGATGACAAGAGTTTTCTACAGAAAGCAACTTATATGGGCGTGCTCCTGTTGTACTCATTACATTAACGTAATAGATGAGAAATAACTACACTCATGGTGTGGATCAAAATTTTTCATTCAAAATTCGACAGTTACAGAATGTTATATTACATAGGCAATTTCTTAAAAAATAGTATTTAACGGAAAAAATAGCAAATTTTTTCCTTTGAAAAATTTAGTTCTATTGAAACTTTTTTCGTTACAAATATTGTGTTGTTATATATGTGTGTTTGTTTGTATGTCCTTCTTTCACGTTGCAATGGATCAACTGATCGACGTGATTTTTTGCACAGAGATATTTGGAGGGCCAGGAAGTGACATATGCTACTAGTTATGCCGAAAAAAATATAGCATTCTCTCAGAAAATATTTTTAGTATAAATAGCGCTCGGGGAACAATTTTGCGCAATGTTGCGTCAATTTAAGTTGTTAGTGTGGGATGAAAGCACAATGTCACACAAAATAGCTATAGAGGCCCTAAACCGAACTCTACAAGATATACGAAACAATACATACATTATAGGAGGAATGGTTATATTACTGGCTGGTGACTTCCGCCTTTCTCTACCGGTGATTCAGAGGGGCACACCTGCAGATGAAATCAAAGCCTGTCTCAAGTCGTCAAGATTATGGGCAAATGTCAAGAAATTAAGTTTGACGACAAATATGAGAGTGCACCTCTGCAATGACGTTGATACAGGACATTGTGCTGATACACTAATAAAAATTGGAGATGGGCGGTTAGAAACAGAGGCCGAGGGCTGTGTGTCACTAACGGGGGATTTTAGTAATTTTGTGCAGAGTTACACGGAACTGATTGCTAGCGTTTACCCAGATTTTACAAATAAATATATATGATGTCCAGTGGCTATGTAAAAGAGCAATTCTAGCACCAAATATGACATTTATGATCAGTTTCTATCTACTAATAAATACTGTTTATTCTCCCTATAAATTTGTTATTGTAACCATGCGAGCGAAGCCACGGGTAAAAACTTGTGTGTGTGTGTGTGTAAATATATAGACACACCTACATACACTTCTAAATTTTGATAATATGGATTTTTTTACTACCTTCTGTTTACATTTTTAAAAACCATAATATTTATTTTATTTTGGCCAGTAAATATAACATCCATTACCCACGATTACCTCTTTTGAAACAAACATTATACAAATAAACTTTTAAATTATTTACATTCCTTGTTCTTTTAACTGTACTAAAGTAGTTGAATACATAAAAATTTCGTTCTTGAACCATACAAATTTACACACTTAAAATTTTACGAGATGTCGCAGCAGGCAAAAAAAAAAATAAAAATTAAAACGTTACACCATTCGATAAGATTCTGAAGTAACTGCGGTGTGACGGCAGAGAGAAGTAGATTTGTGGCCAAAACGGCCATGCGATAAATAGCCCTAGTTGTACAGCTCAATTCACATCACAGTGATGATATGGCTGGCCACAAGATTATCGGCGCAAGCCGCAAACCGCTACGAGAGAACAACAACAAAGGACCGAAATTACCAAAACTATATAACAACGTCGGAAAATAAGATATCTGCAGTCAACCTTACCCAAAACGGCAGATAAAACTCAACATATGCTAAGATGATGAAGTATTACAAAAATAGGAAGTTTCAAAGCGACTACATGCTGCATGGCTAGTACGAAGAAGAAGGAAGTTACACGAGCGGAACGCAATGTATACAAAGGCATTCTCCGGACCTAGTGGTCCTGAAAATTAACACTTCTCACAATATTACGAACATAAATGTTTAATGGACTTGAAGAAATTAATTTTTTTAAACGTGAACCATTGATAAAAATAACCAGAATAATATTTAATCATAATTTTTCCATAAGATAAGGTTGATTTTACCACTTAAAATTTAATAAACAAATTATTAAGCCTTACCAGAGCACGTTCCAATAGTAAAAAAATATTAAACATAAAATAAATAAGAATTTAATTATGAATCATGTATTGACATGAAACAAGTGCCAACTCAAATGTCACAGTGTATTTCAAACACTTCCGTCCAATAAACGATGAATCAAAATCTGCTGTACTAAAGGGTCCCGCGAGTATTATGCGATGTTAGCATACGGCAAAAGTAAGACGTTAACTTACATGAGACATTGTAAACGAACTTGCTTTTCTCCCGAAGTATGTTATCACTTATTTGGCATACCATAAAATAACATATGTAAACAATTATCTGCCCCAACAGCTGAGGGAAGATATCGATATTATTTAATACCTGTGGTGTGAGAACTGTCCCTTAGGATTACCTGCAATGGCCAACTATATATCCACACACCATCCACACACAAGACGGGTATGTTTAGTGAGTAAAATGGAATAAATAATCAACCTCTCATAAGCTCACGAAGTGCCTGACAATTTGTCCATCACCTCAGAAACACCAACAAAATTACTGTAAGTATTATTATTAAACAAGTTATTGTTGTGTGCAACCACTGTAAGTGTTTAAAAACAAAAGTTTTTTTGTATCCAAGGGTTCGAAAGCCGGAATGACGTGTCACAAACATGTTTTGTCAAAGAAGGGTCTATATCATACTCAGACAATATTAAGTCCACAAAAATGTTTAAATTTTAATCACCATATCCGTGGACTAAATTGTCACCAGATGTACGAGTACAAAGCTTGTACCGCTTAAAGACATATGCAGTAGACGATATTAAATGGGATTCTGGCAACATACTGATACCTGCCAAATGCTGAAGTTTGGAAGTAGGCATTGATTCTGCTCTGCGGCATGAGGCGCCAGCACTTGATGCTAGCCCTCAGTGATAGGGCGTATAAATACGTCGACACTGTTGTCTATAGGTCCTATTTACGAGTAACATACACTATATTTGTGAGTTCACATAATCGAGTTTTATTGGTGCTTGAACAGGTAAACTGGTACATGAACTCACGAGAAGAACTCCCTCCCTTTTCTGTACGTAGATTACGTGATACTTGTCGCGGCGATTTTGCGTC
>NQII01000417.1:498748-519805 GCA_002778355.1 Clitarchus hookeri
TTATTCACAATCTCCCTACACATTAACATTGCACGATAACTATTTACAAGCCCTTACACACTAATACTTATCAAACAACTTATTTACAATCTCCCTACACCCTAATGTTACACGATAACTATTTACAAGTCCTTACACACTAACACTTATCACACAACTTATTCACAATCTCTGGCGAGCTAAAATCACGCGAATGTAAACGTCTTTGGATACTGCGGCACCGCTACTTTACCGCATAAAACCACTACATACCTTAAGAATTTCTTACTAAAACTCTAGGCTAAAGATTTCAAAAAGACCGTAAAAATGTTTACCACTTGCAGAAATTTTCTTAAAAATTTTTATTTCAGATCTTTAAAATCACCGGTTAACCTATAAATGGGTCACTTACAAATAATCTAAGTTATCTCGGACCTTTTACATAAAATAACCTTTCGTTCTACCCAACTCGCGCCATTGAAATAAAACATTTTATTTTCCCGATACACTACCTGTAATCACCGCGCGTCTCGCATCTCACACATCCGCGCGGCCTGCGAAATCCCCATCTTTGGCCGGAGCTTCGGCCACTCCCGGGCCTTTAACCTCGTAGATTAAAAAAATTACACATTCTTGCTCGTTTTTTCAAGCGATGCTTACTGACCTATGGACTTTTTTCTATAGTAAAACGTGACAAAATATAAAAACGACTGATTTAAAACCATGATTCTTGCCCTCAGCGGCATCACGCGAGATATATTCGTCACAAGTGCACCACTCATACAACAAGAACGTATTATAAAATTACAGCCGACGTCATAAGCCATAACAATTGAGAAATTAACTAACTCAACTATGGTTCTCTACCCTATATTTAGAAAACAGCTTTTTTCAGTAACACTTTAAATACTATATACCTCCAGTAACTGGTATATGAACATTACAATCATCATCAAAAAAAGTACACTCTTTACATATTCATTCTCAGAATTTTCCTTGTGTCACGAACCAACAAACTTTAACGCACCTTAACCAAACTTTGGTAATTAAAAATTATTAAGGTTATTGCACACAAAACCTGTAACTTTTTTCTAGACCTTCTTGTATATCTAACTTTAACATTCCCCCATTTTCTACACATAACATACCAATGGTAAACACAGGAAACATCGGTAAACAACTCTCGTAAGCAATGCTTTACAGTGGTAAACAAAAAGTAAACAGAATACAAACATCTGTGAACATCTATTAATTGGGGGCACACAAGTGCACGCAATCAGTAAATGGCAAACATTGCTTCTGATGAATTTAGCTCGGGTACAATTAGAGAGATGTCCTGCCACTTTGTCGCGGACTTTCGTGGTTTTCACTGTGCATGTTTGAACACATAATTACACTACAACATTGACTTGATCAGTTGGCTAAAGGCCTGTCCACACTTCGCACTTGCGGTTTTGCAATTAACTAAATTAACTGGTCCCTTTTCTTTCGGTAAACACAAAAAAAAAATTAATAAAAAATAATTATTATTTGTTGCACTTATTTCTAAGGCTGATGGGGGCTTCACGCCCTGGTGGTTCTCAGCGGGCGACACACGGTACACACTCGCACTTGCGTCGCACAGAGTCTGTGTCTAGGATCTTCAGTTAGGCCCCTGGGCTGCTCGAGGCCTATAGGTGCGGCGATCCTTGTAGAGCTGGGGCCTCTCCCCCTCTCGACAGCTGTGCCATGGCTGGACCCTCCGTGATTCGTCCATCCCAGACGTGATCTCGTCAGCTGGGCCCTCGGATGGTGCGCGGCCTATAGGTGCCGTGATGTCTGTCCCGTCCGTCCCCGGCGCTGCTTCCGCGGCCATCGGTAGCAGCAGGGAGCGTCCCTCGCCGGCAGGAGGCTGGGCGCCGGTTGTCGGGGCTGTGGGCCTGTCTACCTCGGGTACATCCACTGCTCCCGGGTTCGATTCTCCCTCGGTGTTCCCCTGTAGAGGACGTCTTGAATTTTCTTCGCTCAAGTCTCTCCGGTCCCGGCAATTACGCCATGGTTGGATTATCTCTCCCTCCTCCCTGCTCGTTCGCTTCTGGACGCCATCTTTTCTTTCGTCCGGCCTCTCTCCTTCGTCCGTCCCTCTCTGTGTGTGCGCTTCCGGCTCCCCCTCGAGCTCGCGCAGCATTACCCCTTCAAATTCTCCCTCGCTGGTTCTCACCGTCTGTTCCTTCCATCCGCGGAGTACCTGCCCCTCCTCCGTTCGCTCCCCGCCATCTTTCGCTCCCGCGCGCCTCCCTTTCTCGCCCGGCCAACCGTCAATGGTTCCTTGCTCCCGTGGCCTCGAGGCCCAGGCGTCACTCAGGTATGGGGTTAACTCCCCTGACTGTCGCCGCCATGTGGTCTGCTGCCTGTTCATTGCCCCTTTACCCCTGTCCTTACTGCTCGTCCCGTGCACAAGTGGCATATTACTGGCTTCTTCTGGGCAGTCCCGCTTGGCTTTTCTGGGGTCCTGAGTGCGGGGCTCGGGTATAGGGCATATCTGGTCCCTCGCTACCTTCCGCATTTTTCCCATTTCATCTTCCACCCAGTAGACATTCCCTTGGCGCCCCGCTATGATGTACGGTCCTTCCCATTTCGGCGCGAACCCTGCACAGTATTTTTTACTGGCCCGGCTCAGAGGATGCTTGCTCAAAAATACATGCTGGCTTTCGGGTAGGTGGTGTTCGTCGCGGGTTTGTTCCGGGTACTTGCGTCGGATGTACCTTTATTGGTTTCTCCGCGCCGTGCCCGTTCTTCGGATTGCTGTTTTCCTTATGGCTTCGGGGCCAGGCAGCTCGGTTGCCTTGGTCTCCCACTGCCAATCTCCTGGGCGGTGGAGATTGTACCCGAGGATAAGTTGGCTGGGCGAAGTGCCTAGGGCGTCATTGTGCCGGCGCCGCAGTGTGTATAGTATCTCGGGGATGTGCATGTCCCATTGTGCATGATGGTCGCCCATCCGGATGCGCAGGTTCTTTTTCAGCTCCTGGTTCCGGCGTTCGGTGTGGTTGGCCTGGGGGTGATATGAGGGCGTCGTCCAGTTCTCCGCCCCCCATGTTTCACACTCCTTCGCCCATTTTGTGCCGGTGAATTGAGAGCCGTTGTCCGTTAGGACACACTTTGGGAACCCCCACCTGGGAAAAACCTCCCGCTCCATTTGCCGGATAATCGTGCCTGCTTCCTGATTAGGTATAGGGAAGGCTTCCGTCCACCGGGACAACTAGTCGGTTACGACGAGCAGGTACCGTTTTCCCCGGGGTGTCCAACGATATGGGCCCATAATGTCTGCGGCGATGTGCGTCCACGGATTATTCAGTCGTCTGGGTGTATACCGTGCCTTCGGCACCGGGTATGCCTTGTTTGCACAGCACGTTTGGCATCTGGCGATGTACTCTCGGACTTCCCGTGCGACTCTGTGCCAGGTGTATAGGGTGGTCAGGGCCTTTAATGTTTCTTGGCACCCGGGGTGTCCCACATGGGGATGGTCGTGATGGTACTCGTAGAGGCTGGGTCGTAACTCTTTGGGGACCCAGACCTTTCACTGCTCGGCTCGCGGGTGGGTCCTGGCCCAGACTATGCCGTCTCTTATCTTGTATTGCTCCGGCTGCCGCTCCATTAGTCCCGGTAGTGTGGGATCGGCCTGCTGTAGGTCTTGTAGCATATTTCCTTGTTCTCCCGGAACTTAATTAGTTGCAGCCCCATGTGCCCAGGCTGTGGAGACTTCGGTGGGGAGGGGGAAGCATACGGTCCCAGTCGTCTGCCCCTCTGTTCTGGTCTGACCCTTGTGAATGTCGGGATAAGGCGTCGGGTAGCTTGTTGGCAGACCCTGGGCAATGCTCTATTGTGAAAGAGAATTCCATTAGGAACAACGCCCACCGCCCCAATTTTGCCCTCTCGCTGCTCTTGGTTCTTAGCCAAGTGAGGGCCTTGTTGTCGGTCCGGAGGACGAAGGGCCTGTCCTCTAAATAGTAGCGGTACATGTGGACCGCCCAGATCACCGCCAAGCACTCCTGCTCGTTACTGTGGTACCGTCGTTCGGCCTCCTTGAGCATAGTGCTGGCATATGCGATGATTCGTCGTGGGCACTGTGGCTGCTCCTGATACAGAACCGCCCCCATTCCGGTTCTACTTGCGTCCGTCTGCAGGATTAGTGGTAACCCGGGCATAGGGCGATATAACATGCTTATGGCACTATACCGCGCCTTAATCTCCCGGCAGGCCCGTTCATGTTGGTTGTTCCACCTCCAGCGAGCCGTTTTGGGTAGCAGCACGTTGAGGGGAGCCATAAGAGGAGCAACATTCTCGATGAAGTCGCGCAGCCAATTACACAGTCCCAGGAACCGCCTCAATTGTCTCCGGTTTGTCGGCGCCCTGACGTCTTCTATCTCCCGCACCTTTTCGGCTTTTGGGTAATTCCCTTCAGGGGTGACAATGTGCCCTAGATATTCGACCTGGGTTTTGCCGAAATGGCACTTCTCCAGTCGGCACGTCAGCCTGTGGAGCTCGAATCGTTCCAGCACCTTTCTCAGGTGTACCTGGTGTTCCTCCCATGTGCGGGGATACACGATGACTTCATCCAGATACGCCAGGCAGAATTGTCTGCTGTAGCCGGTAAGTACCACGGCCGACATAAGCCGGTGCGTTCTTTAACTCGAAGGGCATTACTCGGAACTGCAGTGTTTCGCCCTCTGGGGTGGTAAACACAGTATATTTCCGGGACTCTGGGTGCACTGGAATTTGCCAGTATCTGCTGCGCATGTCCAGAGTGGAGAATATACGTGCGTCCCCTAGGTCGCAGTGCACATTTGTGATGTTTATCGCGGGCGGGGCCATTGCGTGTGTGATGTCATTTAGGGATTGGTAGTCCACACAGAATCGGAGTTCCCCACATTTCATGGGTACGAGCACTACCCTGGCATTGTATGGGGAGTCAGTCGGCTCCACTATCCCCTGTTCCTTCATTTCGGCCACCTGGTCGAGGATGATCTGTTGGCGGTGGGCTGACGGGTTACCTGGGCGGCAGTATATGGGATGCGCATCCTTTACCCAGATTTCGTGTTGGATGGCTGTGGTCTGTTGTAATCGGTCGTTGTTCCCGAATATCGCCACTTGGGTGTTCATTATTCGTACTAATGCCCGAAGCTGGTCGGGTCTTAGCTGGTGGTTCACTACCTTGTCGGATATGGCTCTTGGTCCTTCTGTGCTCACGGGAGCCTCCCAATTTATGGCCATTCTGTCCCGCCTGCCCAGGTATAATCGCCTTTGCCCGCAGTCGATTATACAGCCTTGGCTCGACAGCCATGGTTGCCCGAGGATCACTACTTCCGCTAACTGCGGGGCACAGAAGAACTCCGTGGCTACTGTCTCAACCCCTGTGTATACTGGCAAGGTGATTTTTCCCTCAATTGTCAGGCGGGATTCTGTCTGGGCCATCTGGACCTGTCGGGCGTCCTTCTTCATCGCTTTTCTTTGATCTGACGTCAGCAGCTGGCTTCTGATAAAGTTGCCAGCTGCGGCAGTGTCTAAGATCGCCTTGATAGTGTGTCCATTAATTCGGGCTTCTATCCGAGGGGCTTGCGTGCCCGATCCCGGGTCGCCCACTATGTATATCTGCCTCACCCTTTTATTTATGCCGGGGTCGCAGGGTGGCTCAAGGCCCCGGTGGCGGCGTTTCCCGCCCCTTGTCCCTGGGGCATCGCCTTTCCTGTTCCAAGGGGGGCATTCCGGGTGGCTCTTTCCCTTTCTACAGCGACCCGGGCTTTTATGGTGGGACAGTTCCGGTGGAGATGCCTCTCGGGACAGTACCAGCACTGTGGAGGGCCCCTGTTTTCGCTTTTGTCGGCGCTATTCTGTATTGTGCGCTCTGTGCGAACGGCAGGGAGGGGCATGGAAAGGTCTGTCCCGACCCTTACCGCGCGCATTTCGCGGTAATCGATCTCTGCCTCCCTCGCCCGCTCCACGAGTTCCTCCATTTTTATTGCCCATGGGTGGCGAAGGACGCTCCTTAGGGCTGGTATTAATAGCCTCATAATTATGCAAACTCCCTCCACTTCCGTTCCTTCTGGTGCGATGCGTGCATACATTTGTGCCTTCCTCCTAATGAAGATTTCTACCTCTTCCTCGTTTTGTTGTTGTTGGGTGTAGAACTCGGTTCGTAGCCCAGTTATCACCTCTTCTCCTGCGAACTTGCTGCTCGGTCGGGCAGCGAATTGTTCCCATGTCGTTATAAACTCCCCATACTTGTCCCACCAGCTGAGGGCGGCTTGTTTTAATTGTTCGCATGCCTTCTGCACCTACCGCTTCCTGGGGACACCCACTGTCCGGAACTCGTGTTCGCAATTCTGAATGATTCGTTCTGGATCTTTGTGGGGTCTTCCTGCGAACTCCGGCAGGACCATTTCCTCCCCTATTCCTTGTCTTCCCTCTGCTCGGGTGTCACGGGTTTGATCTGCGTTTGAAGGGGGCTCCCTGTTTGTCCGTTTCTGCCACACCCCGCACTGGTATACCCAGCCTCTCGTGCCCTCGGCTCCTTCGGGCCATCCTATACATAGGTTGTGGAATGCCTGCGTACAGGTAGCGCACCGAGTCAGGCGCGTGTTGTGTCCCGGGCAATTCAGGAGGTCGCACTGTGTATGCAGCTCCTGACAATCAAGGTACTGGTACCCTGTTCCTTGTGTCGGCCGGAAAACATCCGGCCAGCCGATACATTGATTGCATTGCCGCCGCGGGTAATTGCGGCACTGTAATATGTATATTCCTGTGCCTTGGCATCGCAGGGCTCTGCACTGCTCCCTCGTTTGCCCCCTGCTTTTGATATGCGTTTGTATGTTAATTGGGGATGACTTTGTCCATATCTCGTCCCCTTCTTCCTGGGTCTGTGCACTCCCCCTTTCTTCTAAACTATGCGCACGTCTGTGGTCTGCCATATTCTCGTCTGGTTTATTGCCTAGCTCTGCTCCATCCTCGGTTCTATTGTCGGTACTGGGCGCCATGACGGTTAATTGTATTTTTATTTTCATTTTATGACCACCTCGAAGTCATAAATGTGCTAGCTCTCGGGGCGAGATTCCTTTACTCTCGGGTGCTTCAGTTTGTCTTTGCTTCCATCTATACAGACTTCAGCGGGCCCCACAGTTGGGCGCCAAAAATTGAAACCTGCCAAATGCTGACGGTTGGAAGTAGGTATTGATTCTGCTCTGCGGCGTGAGGCGCCAGCACTTGATGCTAGCCCTCAGTGATAGGGCGTATAAATACGTCGACATTGTTGTCTCTAGGTCCAATTTACGAATAACATACATTATATATTTGTGAGTTCACATAATCGAGTTTTATTGGTGCTTGAACAGGTTAACTGGTACATGAACTCACGAGACAAACTCCCTCCCTTTTCTGTACGTAGATTACGTGATACTTGTCGCGGCGATTTTGCATCTTGGGGGGGGGGGAAGATTCTTCGCACTTGGTGTAGAACTACTTATCTGACACTGCAGCGCTGAATTCCCTCGGCTGGCGGCTTGGAACTGCTCTCGAACTTGGTGGGCGTCTCGACGCCTGGCTTCGAAGTTCCTTCTTCCCGGGTCCACGCAGTACTCTGCGCCTGACGAAGGCCGGCTGCCGACGACGTCTGCTCGCGGATTCGCTCCGTCCTCTTCCGTGTCCGTCGGCTGACTGCCCCGCTTGGTCCTGCTCCTCGTGGTTATGTAGGCTTGATCACCATATTCAACCTCCCCCTTCTCTGCACGTGGTCCAGGGTGCTTGTCGTCGTCCCGGGTCATAAAACACGTGGCCGCTGCTCGTGTGGTCCGCAGCCGGCGTGGCGTCGTCCCTTGGTTCTGGCCTGGAAGTTTNGACGTCTGCTCGCAGATTCGCTCCGTCCTGTTCCGTTTCCGTCGGCCGACTGCCCCGCTTGGTCCTGCTCCTCGTGGTTATGTAGGCTTGATCACCATATTCAACCTCCCCCTTCTCTGCACGTGGTCCGGGGTGCTTGTCGTCATCCCGGGTCATAAAACACGTTTCTGCTGCTCGTGTGGTCCGCAGCCGGCATGGCGTCGTCCCTTGGTTCTGGCCTGGAAGTTTATTGTCCTGTTCTGCACGCACGTCCGCTAAAAGCTCTCATGGTTTATTGCGGTACAAGCCCGGGACNCGTGTGGTCCGCAGCCGGCATGGCGTCGTCCCTTGGTTCTGGCCTGGAAGTTTATTGTCCTGTTCTGCATGCACGTCCGTTAAAAGCTCTCATGGTTTATTGCGGTACTAGCCTGTGACAGGCGCAGCTGGTGGTGGGATCTCGGTGTCCCTTGGGCAGCTGCAAAATGTAGCTGTGTCCGCGCTGTGGTGCCTTCCGTTGTCTCCGGATGTCGTCTGCACGTGCAGGAACAGTTGCACATGCCGAAACCTTTGGTAGCGTGCCTTAGCAGCTGCGAGGCTCCTGGCGTCCCTCTTCCGGCACGTCCACAAAACCCTTAATCCTTATTGCGGTCGTTCGGCTGCGAGCTCCGCCAGAGCATGTGTTCTGACGAATAAAATATAGGGACGCAGAATGCGTCAATAACTTATGAAGACAGAGACCAATATGTTATCGAAGCACTTATGCCAGAATACTCACAAAACCGCAAAAGAAAATATTAAAATCTGTATATAACAGAGATACTCAAATAACTATCAGAAAACACTTCGCATGCAATAATCTTAATGCATTTGTAAAACAGTGTCCTTGTAAACTAAATAATAGTTTAAAACCAATGTTATTTTCTCGATGCAAAAGCGAAGTTTTGCGTGAATTCATAAATGATTACCCGCCGTATGTCTGAAGCAAGCTTAATATAATGATGTGTTGGCAATACATTTATCCATAATAATTTGTATACACAACTATGTCTGAGGTAATCGAGGTGTAAATATTTGGAAAATACATATCTGTTCAATCATAATGTAAAAAGACTTAGGTTAGTTCCTGTTTGGAGAATGTATCTTATGGGAATTAAGAATGCAACTTTAGAATACCGTACATCACAAATATACTTTAGTAAGAAAAAAAGTGTATGTGAAATACCGTATTGTCGTGTGTATGTTATTAAGAGCAAATGTATGTATAAAAATGACATTACGTGTACATACTATA
The DNA here is from genome assembly GCA_002778355.1 of Clitarchus hookeri. NCBI lineage: Eukaryota > Metazoa > Arthropoda > Insecta > Phasmatodea > Phasmatidae > Clitarchus > Clitarchus hookeri. Next base: position 507,864 of record NQII01000417.1, read on the forward strand.
TTATCTTATTTAAATAAATAATCAAGACACAAATAATGATGATAGTAAAGAAAGACTAGCCCACTATGTTTCCTTGATTTCCTTTTATTAATTAATTGTACATATACACAAAAACAGAGAAAATTAACACACAAAAAAAAAAACACTTCGTAGGTATAAGCATTATACAAAGCTCTTTTCCACATAACAACACCAAATTTTATTCTCCATGCAAATAAACTCCAAGACCGTCTTTTGTCCTCGAAAAACCCGTTCTTGTAGTTATATGATTCATACGAGACAATTCCGCACAAGATTATGAAAAAAACCGAACTTGTGAGTATGTCAACATTTAGTGTTTTAAATAACTCTCTAAAAAAATGTTATAATACATTTGGAATAACCTTAAAAAGAGTTTACATTAAAAAAAAGCATTAAAATTAAAAAAAATCACCATTGAAACACATTAGTTGTGGGGGGGGGGGGAGTGTAACGTTCCAAGCGGTCTCCTTCCCTCGGAGAGGTTGCGTCGGTGTCTTCCAAGACGGGAGCCCGTGCAGTTGGACCGGAGGCGGGAACTCAGTGAGCAGCAACCTCTGGACAGCGGGCAGATGTCTTCACATCTCTAGAACCCGAGACTGGGAGCCCACGCCGACAAGTTACAGGTCTCTGTGATTTAAACAAACAATCACGGCGACAAGACTGCACTCCCCGCCCTCGACCCAGCGGTTCCTCCTCCACCAGCGGCAATGCCACACCATTCAACATATCGACATCTCAATCATCCTTTTTAATATTACAACTGAGAGTTGGCAAACCCTCAAACGGCTCCATCAACTCACTTGTAGACATAGAAAAAAATCTGAACGATAATCACAGACGAATATAAAACACAGTGGTGGGAACAGTATTTTATCTCTTACGAAACTTTTGAAGCTATACCGGTGTTGAGAGGGGACCTCCCTTTAAGCACGTGTGGCCAAAATTTTTTTTGTTACCACGAACCACTAGAAAACAAGTACATAGCATTACGAATAGATCAATGGGTTTGCTACCCATATTCCCTAAATATGGTGGTTTATTGCCGCAAAGATTTACTGTTTCTTATCTTCCAACGTAATCTCCACTGAGAAAAAAGATTTTGTGAATGAAGTTTTTTTGACGCAACCAAATTAATTGTTTGTAGAGAGGCAATGAAAGATTTTGTTGTTGAAAACCAATTAAGCATCGTTCATATTTGGTTGCCCCAATTAAAAAAAAATTTATAGGAGTAACTTAAGGTTTGTTTGCCTCTACGTACATCCAACAGGTTCGGTTAATAAAATTTATTTTGTAACCTGGCCAAGATTCGTATCTGGTTCAGCTGCACTTTACTGCTTCACCTTAGCAAACTCAGCTAAAGTGGCTACTGGGGAATTAAGAATATTCTCAAATACCCGACAACGTCCGCAAATAAATATTTCAATGCTTCCTTTATAGTTTTCTGTTGAACTTGGTTTATTAGGATGTTTATACCATTATTAAGCATGAATAATTGCACTAGCAAACAATGATATTATCTTAATTGCAACCAAAAATTTAACAACCTCTTGAGCCGTATTTTCGAATGAAGGCAATCAAATTAGTGGCGAAACAAATACGTGCAATTTGTTCAATAATATATTTGCTCGAGTGTCTAATTTTTTTGGCCCAAAACAGAGGTTTTGTATATTCATGAGTGCATTTGGTAAGATGCACAAAATTGATTTTGTTGGATTTCATGCTTTGTTTACTAAACAGAATATTCTTTTGGGGCAACTAAATACAATTTCGGTCGTATACAAAAAAAATATTTTGTTGGCCGTTCTCTCAGTGTACACATCATACATTTTTTGTTCTTTATTAGGGTGCTACTCTTCCATTTCATTGTATCAACGAGAATACTGATACGAATGAAGGTTTATGACTGGTCTACTAATAACTAAGCCAATCATAAAACGCTGAAGGGTTCCCTGGAACATTTATTACAAAATATTTACACGATTTTCTCAGCGTCTTGAAAAATTATTTACATTCAACAACACTGTCAGTCAGGTTCTGTGGCAATTCTTCTTAGTTCGAGAGTTGCTGAAGGCCTACTCTACCTACCTCGATTGAAATGTATGATTTATATAATATTATATATATATATATATATGTATATATATATATATATATATATATATATTGAAGGTCTTTCATACGATTTTTTTTAACTAATGTTGAAAATCACATTTTTCTTTTAGCAGAATACTGGTACCGTTTCAACTAGTTTTGAACGTTTATGTGAAAGTTGAAACATTTTTTTTGCTCTAAAATCCGCCTAATTCTAGCGCCATTACATCTACAAAAATCAAAATGAAAATATATCTTAGAAGGATATTCATTATGAGTTCTTTCAATCAAAATAAATACACAGAGAAAACTGTTTTGTAGACAGGTTTCGCTGCCAAATTGTTTTGTAGGTACTACAGAATAATTTTGTACGGGCCACAAATGTTTAGTGGTGGCAAGTTAATAATTTAATAGTCACCACAAAATTTTATTTCACAAGGTGAATGATAACAAATCATTTTATGGTTACAACAATTTTTTTTTCCGAGTACAAATGCTATTCAGTATTTACTAGACTTCAGAAAAGTTAAGAACTATTAATGGAATATTCTGTAAATCCTTTTAGTTTTTACTTCTCACTCGTTAACCGCGAGACATTGCCTGCGTAATTGTTATCACAATAAACACAGTCTCAAACTGGAAAATCTAAATCGTAAGTTTTCGTAAGTTAGATTGATAAAATTTAATTTTTTTTGTATGTGATTATTCAGAACACGTTCTTCATGTTTGGAATGCTAAACAGCTTCCTTTCTGAAGTTAAAATAGGCCAATGATATCGCCTTCCAATGTTGTACTGCACGCGCCGCTACAAAAAAGACTAAATCCTTACAACCATTTTCACGATGCTCGATGCTTTGTAGTATCTGTTAAGGAATCTTTCTCAACTTTACTACTTCCCGACTTCCCGAATCTTTCGAAATTTAGGCGAGTTAACGTAATTTTGGTCGGCTGTCAACATTCAATTCAGAACCACGCGTCTTCATAAGTTAGCCTTTTCGGAAGAAATCGCTACCTGGATGGTAAAAACTTCTGTTTCATATCTCGGAAAACATCCGACTGATTTCTGCCAAATTTGTTATACAAGAAGTTTCGTTGAAAGCCACATCAAAGTCCACGAGTTCAGCGTATCTTGTACCAATTTCCAGAATAGCCAAAATGTAAAACATTTGTGTTATAATCTTTATTTATAGGTCTTAAATCTATTGCATTAATCTGCCATATTAGAATTTAATTAAAATTGGTAATTCATTGTATGTTATGTTGGTGGTAAATTATGTCTTCATTCAAGTGACCTTGTTATATGTGATCTAAAAATAGTTTGTCGTTTTGATGATATTCTTTCCCATAAGATTATAATACATTTTATTATTCTTATTGTTGAAATAATACATCCTGTAGATCATACAATATTTAATGTTGTAAATATATCTGGATAATCTGAATATCTCCTTTGTTATACCTGCTAATCATAAAAAATGTCGAGGAAAGAATTTTAAGTTTACCCCAATAAATATTGTGGTGAATAGAGTTTTAATTCATAAATAAAATAAAACTAAAACATTTGACAAATTTGGACCAAACATGGTTCTCTGAGATTACCTGTAGCAATCATAAAATCGGCTAATTTGAAGACGCATTTTTCCTATAATATCAAACATAGAAACACTTTAATTAATAAAGTTATTTTATCTCGTTAATTTCTCAATCTTAGAACATCATAACTTGAATACACGTACTCCTTTGGTAGGTCGCTATTCTGTAATTTTCAGAACGGGGTGACCTATGCACAATGTTTTTCTTAAACATATTGCAACAAAACTTGGCATTCTGATTTTGCATTTCGCGAGCATTAAAATAAGCTGATTCACATAATCTGTTTACCAAAATTTAAATTTCCATTAAAACTTTTCACGAAAAGCGATACTGTATGATGCCCAGAAAAGCTTGTTGATTAGTTGACCAAAATAAACTTTCCTGAATGTCGTTCATGGTGGCCATTTTCTGTTGATTTTTTTGCATTCTCGCATTGTTTATTATTTATTCTCGATGTTCTTATTACTGCTACGATTTTTGTATCGGATTTTTATTTTAAAGTTGCTGGAATAATTAAACGTATTTTAAAAAAAATTCTAATACTGTTGGTAAGTAAAAGGTTATTAAAATTATTTAGTATAATTTATCCTCATTTTTGTAACAAAGCGTAGATTGAACTACAGCATTTAATACAACACATCATAAACTGCCCAAACACGCCTCAAAGTTTAACATACCAAAATTTAAACACAACTTATTCTCGCTAAATTAATTTCTTCGAGCGATTATTTGCAACATCTTGCTTGCGCACCTGCATCTTTCCTCTTGTAATTCACCGTGCGTATTTGCAAGAAGTAAGTGTGGTATTGACTTGTGCCAGTCGGTGTGAAGTGACTGCAGGACTTCATCTTCGCATTCGCGGGTCGGCGCAGAAAACGCGCAGCATTTTGAACGGTTCCATCCAGAAAGTAGATCTGTAGTAGAAGTAGTGCTCTAATATGCCCGTCATGCAAATGTCACGGGAGAGCAGTACGTGAAGGTGCAAGTCGGACGGCGAAGCAGTAGAGTTACGTCTTGGAAGTGCCCAGACCTGTGTAAGCTGTGCTCTGACATCGTGTGAGCGTGTGCTGGTCACGGCATTGCATTGCAGCCCTTCGTGGACTTCACGTGCTCGCACGTCGGCGGGATGTTCCAGCAGGATGTCACAGGACAGGTGTCACAGGGGATCTAGTCATCCATAATTGGTTCCAGAAGCATCCTGGAGGACTGGAACTACTGCGGTCGGCAGCTTGTTCGGTCCATGTGAGCCCCATCAAGCGTTTACAGGGCGTGGCGGGGAGGCCCATTCGCACCCAACTTTATTTACCTACACTGTAAAAAACATGTATGGTAATATAATAAACTGTGATGGAAGTTTTTAACGTATACACTGTATGGTAATAATACCGCACATCAAGATACAGATGAAGGAATGTTCAGCATCGCTACTGTACAAAGTTGGGTAATTCCCTGTGCATTTGACTGTTTCCTGGACAAATGCAGGAACACTACAATGAACTTACAGGAGAAAAAGTTACCATTCCTGCTTTCTCGCTAAGCGTATACACTGGTATGGTAAATTTCCTAATAATTTCTTAGAGTGTACAAACAGAAGGGAGCGGTTGGTGACTGTCCAGATGGCATCGGTCAACACAATTCCAAAGGTGTTTCGTCCACTTGTGGCATCTATGCCACGACGAGTTGCTGCAAGTCACCAGGCTTGAGGAGGGACCCCTATCCCATTACTTTTTGCATGCCAGTACGCAAGTGAACAAGAGGTCCTTTTGAGAAAATCAGCAGTTCCTACCAATACAGACAGACCAAATCATTTATCTTAAATTGTAAATCCAGTATTCTCATAATGTCTTTCTCCTTACAAGTTTTTTTTGCACATCATTTCTACAAAAAGTTGAAATTTATTTTAACCCTACTTGGTTTACACGTGATTTTATTACTTGCACTAAAAATACTAATATATCTTTAAGAGTTCCTTGTGCAAGTATGTCACTAGAAATTTGAACTTATTCTTGATACCTTCTTATCTCATTTCCATTACAGTTTGCAGCAGATATTAACGCGGAAAGGAATACATTATTTTAAATGTTAGTCTCTTATTTCCAAAGCGATGGTGTTATTCCTGTAGTGTTATTTATCGTACCAATTGCACACCAAACAGCATAAACTGGTATTGGTTGTTCTCAACAATCTACAATGTGCACTAACTTCATCTAGTTTCATCCGACATTTTGGGAGCTACTGCTACCAAATACTTATTATTGTTGGCTCAAATTATAAATCATAAATTATTCCAATGATTACTAAAATGTTTGATAGAAAATTTTCTCTTCTTAGAAATTTTTAATAAAATGGTTCCATTTACGTATATTACTTTTATACATCAATAAAATCACTTGTGTTTGTGCACAGAGGAAAGTAGACGTATTCATTGGGTCGGTAACAACAGTGGGAGAAATACGTTTAGTTCAATTACTGCATTCCAATTACGCAAACATTTAAACACATTTAGAGGTAGGTCTACGGTTTTTTTACATGCCTAAGGTAGAGGACAGGTAGAAGTTCCTGTTTATTTTAGTAGTAAAAGGTTTTTTTTTATTCAAGGTATATAAGAATAGTGTATTGTAACACCGAGGCTGCGTAGAGAAGTGAAAACTGTGCCTGAAATATACGGATCATTTCGTGTTATGGCCAAATATTTAACCGCTGCGTTCTCATAATTATAGGGTAGGTTTCTGCACGGTTTACCGCTACCCCCGCACAAAGAAGCTGTTTACACCTTAATAATTGCACGACTTGCGAGTACACGTGTGGAGGCTGCAAATCAGTGAACGGGCGTTGGACGTTTTGGACATCTCATGTAGATCCCGCAGTAATAATGTGTCGTGGGGCGCTATCGTGGACCGCAGGTTCAGCTCTCACGAATGTACTCTGTAGTGGCAAGTACTGCCCTAACGTGGTGTATCACATTGGGGACTTAACAATTCATGAAGTAATGCCTTCATCACAGCATTACCGTGCAGCTGATGTAGCGACCCACACACAATCATAAGCAAGATTCAAGGAGCAGCTGAGAACAAACGGTTAGCCATTACCTTATAAGTCGTGCACAGTTTTCAGCTCTCTGCCAAACTCAGTTGTTCCGATACACCAGTTTTTTTTACGCAGCTTATTTGTTAATTATGAACAGTCTACAAAATAATGCAAAGTTAAGTATTAACCATCCATCCACGTTTTAAATCTCACAAGTATAAATAATATTTTCTGTTGCGGGTCCAACCTGCAGCTGTACGGAAAGGCAGCCAGCTACAGTTGTTTCATCTTAGGATTTACGGAGTTCACATTAGCAATTTGCGATGAACCTACAACCAGCTCCACAGATGGAGCTGTCAGATTTGCACATAAGTTTCTTCGAATGACTTATGATATTGCATAGCCAGTTGGCGAAACCGGTTTACCATCGCCTCTCTATTTAACACATCTATCAAGGCTAATAGCGCGTTAACTGAATTTTTTCTTTCTTTCCAATTAACAGAAATATATATGCGAAAATTTTGCCACTACGCAGTTACCCACATGCAAACAAGTAGATGTTCTCAAATTAACGTTGGTTTCAAACAATTTATAGATTGACGCATTTTGACTCCAAAGATTTCAGTGCTTCATTTTCCCTCAACTTTAACGTCAAAGTAGAAAAGTATTAGTTGTAATTTTTTAAATAATATGATGGTTGAATTTCAATTTATTGTGGAGCCCGCACTACAACCCTTCCCTTTTGTAATAAAATAGTTATAGGATGCGGCATTGAATTTTCCACTCGTGTACAAGTAACATATGATGTGAAAATCATATTTATAGTAGAAGATTGAGGTATGATATTAATTTCGTGATTTGGTGCCAACTTTAAAGTACTAACAAAAGTCAGGCTTTATACGTTAGCCCGGCTTCGCCAGGTAAGAATTTAGCTTTTACAGCGATACTTTGAAAGTAAAAATTGTTACTGTGGGTCATCCAAAAAAGATAAACATACGCTAACCCGAACTTTTCTGTGGACGTTTTTGAGAGATAAAATTCTGTAGACATTGATTTTTTTTTTTTTTTATATGGTTAAGTCAGCGCATGCCATGAAGCACCCCAAAAGCGGTTTTTTTTACGATTTGATTACAAACGGTTAGACATTTATCTACTATTATTACATTAAATATACATGTTTTATACACAATAACCTTTCTCAAGGAATTTTCTAAATGATGTTGAAAACCGTATCAAAATCCATCGAGTAGTTTAGAAGTTCTAAGCGAATACACAGACAGACGCGGATAAGCGACTTTGTTTTATACTATTTAGAGATTATATACACGTATTCAAGACCAAAATTGTCTAAATATTAGTTTTAAAGCAAGCGTAAAGACCAAAATTGTCTTAATATTAGTTTTAATGTGAATGTTTTGTAGTGAGAATGACTGTGTGTTGCCTGAGTACTAACAAGAAAGCGGCGAATCAGTAGCTTATATATGGAACTCTCGTCGCACACACCAACAATATTGGGTCACCAGCCAGCAAATTAATGGAACGCCGTTTGCCAATCAACTTGTGATAATCTACTCGCCAGCCAGCAGTGCAGATTATTTCGCAGAATTTAGTAGCCAATCACACTAAATGGTCTTTGACAGAGCCTCGTGCAGCCAATCAGAGCAAAGTCCCACCAACATAAAAAGAACCACCACGCAATTTCGTCTCTGTTTACCTATACCTTAAATCTGTAATGTAGACCTTAATTGTGTAATGTAGACCTTAATTTTTTAGTGTAGACTTTAAAGTTGTAATGTTGACCTTAATTCTGTAATGTAGACCTTAATTCTGCAATGTAGTAATACGACGTCGCCTTTGCATTGTAAATGACAAGATACAAAACAATATCCAGCACGAAAGGAAATAACACAGAAATATTACCTGTCTTAAATACCCCAAAGGTGTTTTCGAAACGGACATTTTACATTCAGTGCACTAGATGTCGTTTACAAAAAATTGGACCAAATATTTGCGGCAAACTGTTGACGCTAATTTTTGGAACAACACGCACGGCAAGAAATCGAACCTTTTACAGTGGAAAAGACGCGGGATTTCATACGTATAAATTGGCATAACGGATCCTACACGCTGCACGGCTTACCAATGGTTTAAATATATGGAGAGTTGGCAAATTTTCTGTCAGTAACACCACGCTTCTAAAAATACATTTTAAAATATTAACTTTCTCTTGTATAAGTTTCGAAGGATAACTCTCTTTCTCTTTTCTGTTAGATGAATATTGTTACTGCCAGGACAAGAACAGAAGAATAGTTAAATGCATATCTATGGTGTGAGTAGATAAATATATATAAAAACGCATCTGAAAAAAATTTAAGAAATTAAATTTAACATCATGTTTATTAAATAATTTTTTTTATAATGCTCCTAAATATTCTTTAATTAACCGTGCTAGACATTATAGCAATATTTCCTTTTACAGACCTGTGGCATTAATTTTCAGGAGACGGGTGAAGATCATTATGGCCAAATTACGTGTCGAAATGGCTTTCTCTAATTGATGAATTGTATATGGAGAAAACTGTCGACGGAAGAAGTTGTCATGTTTTCATTAGCGGAGCTGTCTTTCTTAACTAACCCACTAACTAAAGTTATTTTACGACCTGATTGCATCGCTTTCTCTCTCGTTGCGCACATGATACGAAGCTGGAAAACACGAGCTTGCCCGTACGGTTCAGTAGTTAAGTGTCGTCTTTGGAAAGTGAGAAGAGATAAATGTGCCCGTAAAACGAATCAGCTAATGACTACCAACACACGAGCCTGAACACTCATAGCCGTCTCGGGCATTAGAAATACAATTCTATATTTAAGCATAATTTCAAGACCGGCGTTTTAACATCCAATAAAATGTAAACATTGAAAACAACCTGAAATTTAAATTTGTAGTTGAAATTTTCAAAACGTTGGAAAGAATAATTTGATACTTTTGCTAAAGGCAATATTCGTTACTACATCTGAAATATAAATATGTAGGATAAGGAATAACTTCAGAAATATTAGCTAATGTACTTTTAAATATACTTTCTTACCCAAGACCCTGAACCTGAAATAATCAACATAGCTCCAAGTCACAGAAACCGTTGTATTATGCTCCGCTGGATATCAACGGCAGCTTACCGATTATTTATGTTAAAGAGATTCACTTAAATTATGGTGGTTTCTACTCACGACTTCAGTGATTCGCAATTTACCTACCTATACATTATTTCATAGCTCATTTGAAATATTTGACAGTCAGTGGCAGTACCTACGCCATTGTTTTGTTTATAACCAGTGGTATAAACTCTTCATTTGTCCGAAGTTGTTATTTGGTTATTGCATTTCTGAGAACCGCGTAGTGTAATTTTCTCGCACTGTTTGTTTAACGTCGGAAATATTTACAAGTTTTGTGGCTCATGACACTGTGCAAAATAAATCCATCTATTTGATAACCTTTATTGCTTAAGTTGGTAAAATGAATTAGTAAGACTAACTCTTACACCCCACGTGCTATTTGCCGTTCTTCATAATTTAACATTAGTATCTTTCCACAAATTTTCGAAAATTACTCACTACGTTTCAACAAATACTGTAAAACAAACTAAGCTTAAGAAACATTAAAGTTTTTTTTTAAATTTGAAGGTGTTAGATCAGTTAAAGACCAAACTTCTTATTTTAACTAAGAACAACATGATTACTGAGTTTTATTCAGATCATTCGAACAGTGTCACAGACACGGTATATAACAAAACAAAAAATACCACTATTTTGTAAATAAGAAATTAGGAGCTGTTTTCCAAAAAATTTGATTGTCGCTACCAAAAAAAAAAAACTGTAATAGTTAGTAGGAAATAATTAATCTTGAATGGCAGATTACATAACCTGTGGATGTCTGTACCGTTACAATTTGTATTGCATAATTTCTATGGAAGAATGAAAGCCATTTAAAACCAACTTCCTATGCTAGCAGTTATTATTACTTGTACTAAATAACTTATACTAATATAAAATGTCTTTAGAGTTTCTTGTTGACAGATGCCATTAGAAGTTCCACTAAACTATTTTCCTGCAAACCGTGGTGGGGTTCCGTGGAGTGGTGACGTCGGTATATTTAAGTAAATTTTTTCAGCTAACATTACCAGACAACATGCTGATTATTGTTTTAGAGTATTAATCGCACTGACAGAGAACACTACCACCATGACAAAGTTGGGTTAAAACCCTTTTGATTTTCAATTGTTATAATAAGAACAACATTATAAGAAGTCTAGCATTTTGAAAATATAATTTCATAATTGATGCCATATGTAAAACAACTCTTGCTTAATAAATTTGTTAGTATTCCTTTAGAAAAATCTTGGAGAATGAAATAAAAATGAAATTTTTTCTGGAATCGCTGTAATGTTGGATTTTGTAATGTTTACTAGTATAAAGCAATCGTTTTGAAAAAAAAAAAAAAAAAAAAAAAAAAAANAGGTGGCGCACCATTTCACTACAGAAAAATTTGTTGGAACACATTCCGGTTGTTTAAGAAAATGGTTTGTGATATCAATTAATTATAGTGGCGTTATCTTCCAGATTAAAATAATAATGAAAACAAATGGGCGTGAATTAAATATTGGTATCGCAGAACCACTACATAAAATGTTTATTGCAATTCGCTTTAATGATTCCATTGTTTACAAACATTTCAAGAGGCTGCCGCTTTGAAAATGCCCTTTCATCATGCTCTAAAATACGAAATATTAGAGCACATATTTATAGCTATGTGTTTTGTGTTGAGTGGATTGGACAGATTTTGGCAGCTTTTAATGTCGAGATGTTGAGAGCCGATGAGGGTGAAGTGAGGTGAGTACGTAGCAGTGCCGGAATTCAAGGGCGGGGAAAACGGGAGATACCCGAGAAAACCTGCCGACCAGCGGCATCGTTCAGCAAGATTCACCCACATGAAAATCTAGGAGCTACCCCGCCGGGAATCGAGTCTGGTTCGCCTAGGTGGGAGGCGAGCAGTCTGACCACTACACCATCGCGGCCCCCCGAGCGTTTTCAGTTTGAAACATTTTTGAAGAATGGTTCAAAAATGATACAGTAGCGCCTCTGTAACTTAGGACTTGGGAGCTCCGCAAATGTTGGGCCACTTCTCCCCGGGAGAGGAAACAATTGGACGACGATGG
>NQII01000417.1:519861-684305 GCA_002778355.1 Clitarchus hookeri
CTGTGGTTGGTGCTTTACAAGTCGTTTTGTCTCTCTCTTTCGCTTGGGTATGCGGAGCCACGTCCATTCTTAGGCCGGTGCGGCTATAAGGAGTGACACATGCGCAGAAGCACGCAAGCTCAGGTACATAAATGTGTTCTGAAAACTATATATTCCATTCGGAAAATAAGATTGTAACATTGTAAAACGTTAACAAAAAACGGAATGTATTATTTTTAAGTGAAAATTTTCTTATGTGCTATTCGTAAGCAGGCATTATGAGAATTCTGGAAATTTTCCTAAATTACAACTAAAGCAATTGAGTTGCGCTCATCAACAAACCACAAAGTGGGAAACTTTATAGGAGGCGAAATGGCGTGGCATTTCCTTTCATGTGGGATTTAGTCATTCGCTGATAGGCTGCGCGAAGTTCTGGAATGAACATTGTTTCTCATTGGCTACAGCTTGCTGAGAGAAGTTCCCTATTGGCTGAGCTGTCGGCTGGTGAGTGGGTTGCTAGGCGCTGATTGGAGAACGGCGTTTCCGAGACGTTGCTGCCAAGTGTCGCCATTTTGCTGGCGTGTGTTGTCGGATTTCGTGCTGAACTGGCTATTTCACCTTTGTGATCTTGAGTTCTCTGCGAATGAACCTGCGAAATGAGTAAAAGTATAGGACTTATTGATTTTTGCTTGACATTTGTATTTCACCTAGATACATACAACATTCCTGTTATATTCTGGCACCACACTGAACTGTAATTCTTTATACATTGGAGAGCCAAAAAAAAAAACTGATATAGGCGTGCGTATGAAATATAACAGAGGTATGGAACCAATCAGAGTAAAGCGATGCGTTCGGCATCGCCTATATAAGACAACAAGCGTCTGGTAAAGATGCTAGATCGGTTAATGCTGCTACAATGGCAGGTTATCAAGATTTAAGTGAGTTTGAACGTTGTGTTATAGTCAGCGCACGAAAGATGGGACATAGCAGATGCTATGTAGGTAGCGATAAAATTAGGATTTTTGCGTAGGACCATTTTTCGAGTGTACCGTGAATATCGGTAATCCGGTAAAACATCACATCTTCGACACCGCTCTGGCCAGGAAAAGATCGTGAACGAACGGGGCAAACGACGACATACGATAATCATTAAACGTGACAGATGTGAAACCTTTTCTCACATTGGCGCAGACTTCAATGCTGGGATATTAACAAGTGCCAGCGTACGAACTGTTCAACGGACAATCATTGATATGGGCTTTTGGACAAGAAGACTTCCTCGTGTACCGGCAGGTGTACCGGTTTTTTTTGGCTTTTCAGTGTACGAACATTTGTCTGCTCTTATTGCCTTAAAATTTGTGTAGCGCGCACCAGCGGATTCTCATACCAGTGATAATCATTTTTAACGAGCTCGCTCAAATAAATTACTGTGTTCTGCCAGTGAACTCGCGGATTGGTCTCAAGTGTGTATAGGAAAGTGAAGCCTAGCCCATCTCCAAAGAATAACGCTAAATTCGCAGGTCTCTAACTATACCAAGGGTGACTGGTTTTTTCCGCGAAAAGATTACCGAAACGCTAGACTCCAATGTCGTATAGCATACGTGCAGTTTTCTTTTTCGTCATTGGTCACGTGTCTTTCCCGGCAGACAGTTCCTTGCCTGACTGGGCCAATAAGACTTAGGTTAACTCCAACACCGAGTGTCCGTGATTCGAGGGTAGACACCTGTGACTCGTGAAAGTTAAAGTGATCAAACCACGAAAGTGGACCTGAGCTCTAGAGCTTTGGAATACATGCATTCCTGAAATCTCGTCGCAAAAATACAGGTTGCCCTAATTATACCACAATATTTCAAGACGTGTTGTGAGAAAAGTAAAGCAGAGAAATGCACAAAGCTATGTTAACAAGTTCGGTAAGGAAATAAGGTATGACAAAATCATGAACAGTGATCCAACTGCGGTTGGAATAAATTTTTGAAAGTAGTTTTCCTCCGACAAAAAAAAAACGCATATTTCCGAATGGATTATATGTTATATAATCATAAAGATGAAAAAAAAAATTTCCTGTTGTATTGAATGTAACCGAACATGCTCATTGCGGCAAAACATGCCCAGTTACTCGTTAGAAAAAACTGCGCTGGAAATCTGGACGCAGTAACTGTGTGCAGTGAAGTTGAATAATCCCCAGGCGCGAGAACTGTTAAGGCCCCCGTCTACCTGGAACTTTTTCCCACGTTTAGGCCGAGAACCGCGGGAGCGATAAGGGCTGCGTGTACCTATGGGACTTTCAGTGGTGACCATATTGTTTTATTAGTGGGAAGTCTTTAGGAAGGTTCAGTGCAGGCCCCTATAGTAGTTTTATATGTATCTGATGGGTGCATTTTGAGCTACAGCGCCTTGGGAAGGCAGTTTTTAGCAGTTTTTGAGTACTCTGAATTGATGTTTCAAACGTACGTGATATTTTGAAAGTACTTAATAGCTCTCGTCTGAAGTGTATGTTATTTTCGTAGATCAGCACGTTGGACGCACGCTTAATAGTTTCGTTGAAAAACGTGTATTTCGAACACTCTGCGACGCTGTTCAAGTGCCAGGCAGACGGGCGCCTTAAAACGAGCTGGGATAGCGGAGAAGGCGCGGAGCGATCTGCCATTGGAGTCTGGTCGGAAGTGCCTTAACCGGTTCAGACCAGTTCCACGTCCCTCGGGCCGCCGCCACCGTCGTAAATTTCGGGAGTAATTTCCCCCGAGCTCTCGCAGATTGTTACAACCGCCAGGTGGCCCACCATACAGTTGGGTGGTCGGTAATTACTCACTCTTTTCCCTACGCAAAGACAGCCCAAGGTGACATACCTAGACAAAGGTTACAGGGCTAGAACAAGATGTGCCCATGGCCAGCATTTTTTAGTAATTTCATGACTTAGTGATAAATATATCTTTCTTAACCATGGTCGCATACAAATCATGTTAACTGGTGAATTTCAAATACCACGTCGAATAAAAGTAATACTGTGGACTCAATAATACTGTACATCGAAGCTTGGTCAGGCTGCTAAAGATAACTACAAACCATCGGAGTTTAAAGAAAATAAGAAAATCCATCAATAATTTTTAACCTAGGTTTGCATGTAAAATCCGTTCCATGGGACAAAAAATTCTAAATATTTTTTTTTTTTTACAAATTATCTGTTTTCGGCCGCAAAAAATACTCATGTACACAGCAAAAATAAAAAAAAACCTTTAAATTTATTAAAGCCTTTTTTATGTATTTTTTTACACGATGAGAAATAGGAACTATCCTTACTCCACCCGTCCAAAAAATGGGAAAAACTCTATATGTCAATTGTTAACATCTATTCCAACATTTTTCGTTCTGAATATATTCGACAATTATGTTCCGTGAAATAAAAATTCGCATTCGGTAACGTAGGCCAAAAAATTAGAGGCCTAGAAAATAGTAACAAATATGGTACATTCAGATGCTATACAAATACGCAGGAAGCCTTGGGAAACAAGATAAGTATAAGAGGTCAAAGAGGTGGGCTATGCAACAAACCTTAACTCATCTGGGTTAAAAGTTCGGGTATCGCAAAAGGTGAATGCAAGTATTTTGTGGTTCGTAATTGGAATTTGTAAATGAGGGCGGCGTTCATGCCGCATGTGAAGTCCCTATAGCATAAAATATTCTAAAAAAAAGCGAAAGGGCATGTAAAATTGGTAGGGGGCTAAGGTGAAATAAGATATATCTGGCATGGAATTGGGTGTGATGAAGGTCAATGGAATACTCATTTAATTTAATGGCAGTGTTTGAAACGACTTAGGAATGACGAAGGGTTGATTATGACGTGGAAGAGATGAACGGCTAGAGAAGAAAATGTAAAAAAAATTAAGGAAAATTAATTGTTTTAAGTAGAAAATTTTACGTGCAGAAATAATGTAAAAATATTTAATAGTTTAAGAAATAGCAAGTGTTTTCACTTATGACAAAAAATCTGGGTTTATGATGGATTGGGTCGCTCTTCGTCTCTTTTTATCTGTATATAATACATATGTTTATATATACATAAAAACATCTGTAGTAAATTATAGGAAGTTAAAAAGTCTACCCCTTAGTTAAAGATTTAAGCATAATTGTATTGTGTGGGTAGACAGTTTTCAAGGCATACGTGCCAAACTTAAATGCACAAATATATATATATATATATATATATATATATATATATTACGGAAAATAATATAAGGATATGTTTGGGTAAATAACTGGAGCTGGGAAATTCCCCGAGGAATGTACCTGCATGAGTGTTGTGCTTGTAAAGACGTTTATAAGAACTCGCGTAGCTTCAGTAAATCTGGAATGATAGGCAGCTAAGCGTAACTCTTTTCTGGGCGGGGTAAAAAAACTGAATAGGGGCTGAATACCAAGAACGTTCTATTATACATTCTGTTACAAAATTACGTAACAAAACAGCTGGTTACCCTGCAGCGCGGGCTTAGAAATTAAAACATTACACAACCTGAGAACACCTGACATTTCAACACTGCAACCACAAATGATTATTTATAACCTTTTAATAGGCTGCTGTTTACAAGAGAAGAAAATTATATAGTTGACTTAAACACTCAGAACTCGGTGTCCTTTTGAGTGAACGTACACAATTATACCTGCAAACAACAAACCTGTTCCAAATTGTTTCAACTTGTTACAAAATTCAAGGACGCAATTTTTTTTTTTTAAATATTCTTATTCTCTGGTATAAAGAAACTATTGTGTATCGCAGGAAAAGTTTACCATTTTCTAGGTTCAAACGCACGGTTCACTTTTCAGAAAATATTCTTTAATATTTGTTTGTCGAGTGTGTATGAAGCTAATTTCTCATATCACTGGGCTGGTGAGAATTCTGACAATGCAAAGTTGAAGCATTTCGGTGGGCATGCAAAGAGCCAAGCACACTGAAATATGCATAATCCATGTATGAAAGGATCAAGACGGTACATTGTTTTGGAAAATAGGTTGACTCATATAAATTATTTGCGATTTTTCATTACCTAGATCCATAACTTTACGCAATATATTATTACGCCTATTTATAAAGAGTCGTCAGGGGCACACTATTGCCACGGTAATATTCCACGGCTACTTGTTATTGAAAATACCTGAGCTGGTTTCCTATTTACTTTCTTTCGCAATTTTAACGAATGAGATAGTTCGGTATCGGAGAAACGGAGATTTGATTGCCGCAGTCTTCTGTCAAGTACACGTGACTGATAACCAAAACAAAATATACGGTTGTAACCACATAAAATATTGGATTCCAGCCTGTATGGAAATTTTTTTAGCGAGAAACGGGTAACTCTTTGAAACATAGATTTAAATCAGAGAAATTTAGCTCACTGACAATTCAGCTAATGAGGTATTGCCAGCTGAAAAAAGTACCATAGTAAACTAACAGCGTTATAATTAGTTTAACGTCAATGAACATCATCTCTTTTTCATTTAGAAATGGTGATTTAATGGATTAGTTAATTACAAGACCACCCAAAGCAGTAATTTCGTCTTGTATCCAGACAGCTTTCACTGGATTGCAACGATTTTCACGCTTTCAACTTGACAATCAAGTTATCGATCGATTTGCCAAACTGATGCCTGATTATTTCCCATTTATCTACCAGGTACTAAATCGTTTCTAGAGACGTCACAAAACCACTTGCAGGTAGTCCTACCGGTGGTAAAATTTCACGAATTCATTATGAAAGAAAGTAGAGTTAAAATCTTTTTCTGAAACTTTACTAAAGACAATTAGTCGCATTCTGGTCAGCTTCGCTCTTCAAAGAGATCTACAAAATGAAATAATAGACATAAACCTGTATTTCTCTGGCTTTGGGTATGACTTGGTTTTTCACTCGGGTAGCAGCCAATGAACTAGCAGCTCAGGCCCAAGCAAAGGGTGCCGATATATCTGTAAAGTGTTCCATTTTTCGGTTTAACAGTCAATCCCTGACAATTGTAGTTATTTTTCCGTTAATGTTTTATTTAACATCTGTGTAATTTAATTGGCTACTGCTTTTCAACATCTAGTATAGGCTGTTCACGGTGAATTGAACAATTTTGAAATCAACCTTTAAAAAAATATCACTGCCCCTACTGCATTTGTTTGATAGGGCAGACTGACTAGCACGTGCCCAGTTAAGTTGGTAACGATGGAGGGAAAGTAGTTACATGATTAAGAGAGTAATTTACAATGACTGGGATAATTTTGTTAATATTGAATTGTTTATTTCGCTTTTTGTTCCTTTTAATGCTTACAAGTGCAAAAATTATAAAAAAATTAAGACATTAATAGTTTAATAGTTTCAGAGCTTTAATTGACTTACGTATGAGCAAAGGGATAAGGCCAGTGGCAACGTTAATTTTTCACATTGTGAAAAAATACAAAATGTGAGTACAAAGCAGGGATTTCGAAAGTCCTCGGATTACTGTGGACAGCTTTAACTTTACCGGTACAACAACGTTGCAGGAAACTCGCAACTCTACCGTTAAACATATTACAAGGTATAGGATTTGAGAATCAAAACAAATTTATAACTGCAGTTGGTGGCAAATTTAAGTCTGAAAGATAATAGTAATAGGAATTCAGTACACTGACAAACAATTACGCTTATTTTGCAGGTGGGCGGAGAGCAGAGAAAATCTTCATGGTAAACGTATTTACCAAAACACTCTAGCGCCTCGCTCTTGTTATGATAGTAAAATCTGCGTCCGTGATTATTTACAGATGAGCCACACAACTTTTGCAGTGTAAGGTGGAGACGAACCAGCCGCCGAGGCAACGACTGCAGTACTTGGCTATTCACTGCCGCCGTGAGAGAGAGAAGAGCGAGTCAGCGAGTGAGGTGCTCGTCAGCGATGCACGAGATCCGACGTGTGATAGCAACGTCCCTGTGGCCGTGACTTGCGTCGACAAGCCACTGCCGCTCCTGTCTCGGTGTCTTTGAAGTGCGGACACTCCATCGCTGATTGGCTGCTGCGTGGCGCTCCGAGTAAGGCTGCCCTAAAGTATTGGCCGCGCCATACTTTTGAAGGTTCCCCGTTGTTCGCAGTCCGATCTCCATGGCCAAGGTCGCTTAGGAGTCTTCGGATAGCGAGTTCCCGCGTTTGATACCGTGGTGGACCGTAGAGATGCTCAAAGTCGTAAAAATACTTGCTCGTTTCTGTGGTAGTAAACGGGACTCGCTCATTTATACGAGCCAAACTCGTGCGCAACGTCGGCCCGGACATCCGAGGTTCGTGGTTGTCCACGGCACACTCTCACTGACTGGACAGAGAGAGACTCGGCATGTTTGAACTCGCTCGTTCGCCCAGACAACCATTCTCCCGCCTGTTGAGGCGACGTTTCCGCGGCATGAATAATCTCAAATCCATGAGGCGTTCGCGAAACAACGTTCCTACATGTACAGCGACACAAAAGGATCTTGTATATCACTATCTATAGGTCATATAAATACGACGTTTTCAGGTGATAACAGTGAACGTAACACACAGTTGATAGGTGGATTAACATTTACTACATAAACATATATATTTTTTTGAAGCAGATGGAAATATAAATCACAGAGTCAGCACTGTAACATATTGTTACCGACTTAGTTCATGCAACCTAAGAGAGCACAAGGTTATAAAGAGCAGTGCTTTTTATTGAAGGGCCAGTCAGAAAAAGTGAAAGACTCAAGATGCGGACGTCACTCTATCACTTAAATTAACAATAAAATCCTTCTTCAATGATCTTAGGAAAAGCAATCCAAGTTTATAACATTATCATCTTTTCCTTCTAATATTCTGACTGGGTGAAAATGATGCAGAAGGGTTTGCAACCAGGCTACTAATGAAACCGTAAGTCACACACTCGACGAACTCAGCACTTAACACTGTATACTTGGTGCACTCTTGTAGACGGAACACGATCGAGTGCTATCGCCAGGCGCTGGTGCAGGGGCAACAGGCTCCCGTGGCACGGCAGAAGGCTAAGTAAGACCTTGTCCCAGTCTCGTGCGTAACTTATATACGCGGCTTCATCCTCGTTCCTCGGTGCATCGACTCTGTTTACCCACGTCTCTCAAAACACGCATACACCTCTTCAGCTCAGGCACCTCTCTGCTGGCTCCGCTGTGTTCTAAACAACATGGACAGTCCCAATGCCGGTTACATTGGAAGCTGTATATTTTGGAAAACGTGTACATTGCCATTGATGAAAATCAAATCGTCCACACACTCGGGAAATACGCGGCACCGTCTGTTGGTAATGACATTCCAGCATGGCTAAAAACACGTTTGCTTGATGCACTGATGGCAGGTTTGCAAGGAACTCTGCATGATTGCTGAGAGAGGTGGGGAAATTAACTCTCTCATTATTGCCACCAAGTCGGAAGGTTGTCATAATTTTAGAAATTGCTTTGCTCGAGATATGTATCCACCTGAGCATTTGGCACGCAAGGAACCACATCGACCTGCCACTCGGTAAACACGCTGCTTCGTTTAGTGGTTAAGGTAGCACATTGAGCACTTCTGGAACCTCCTTGGTTGCCGTCCTGCTGAGATATATTGGCACATATGCTGCGTACGGCGTTGTAGGTTGCAAATATGTCCTCTTCAGGAATCGCAGATAAGCGTCAGAAAGAAGGCCACAAAAACCTTGCAATAAGATGTAATGAATGTACTTCCCACTTCAAATCCAAATTCAGTTGAGCTCAATTTTTAGTGCTTTGATTTCCTGAAAATTAAATGAATGATTTTGTAGTATGAAGAGGCGTTATTTATGTGTGCATACTAAAGATCACTTGAATATGCACGAAACCAATAACACTAGTATGGCGTGTGAGATCGAGCCTTAAGGTGGAAATATTTCGTCCTTCCTGCTACATAACAAATATTAATTTATGTATTACCTCAATGTCACTGACGAGTAGTGAGCAATGGGAATATAATTTGTATAACCATAGCAATGCCAGCTGGATGGTTGGCTCCTTTTCGGTTTCCAGGGCGTCTGTAGCTTCTTTGATTAATCTGAGGAAATACAGCAGCTCAGCAACCACTTAATCAGTATAACCTTTAAGTTTGTCTGAAACATCCACATCTGCGAACATACTCAAGCATTATATACTTGCTCTTCCATCATGTTTGTAGGTCTTGAAGAACAGCCCTGGCTTGCTTGTTCATATGTCCAGATATGTTGAGATACGCGACAATATCCTCGGCTGCATTTAAAGATGACATCGTGGAATTGTTTACATCTTGTTGCGACCCGTCATCCAGTGTGTGTCGCAAGACTATGGGGATGCAGTAATCATACACGGTAACCTCGCGTGTACATCCAGCGCCTTTTTATATGTTTGTTCCTTGGTCGGTTACGAATGTCTCGTGCTGCAACACTTCTGCAGCGATCCCAAGTTCCATCAAATGGCTTTGAAGTTCCATGCGGATGTTGCCTCCAATTTTCCGAACAACTGAGTAACATTGCAATCATCAGCACGTTGTTTATCAGTCGCCATTTCTTATCAATGTAATGGGTAGTGACTGTCAAATAATACTTTT
Source organism: Clitarchus hookeri (assembly GCA_002778355.1). NCBI lineage: Eukaryota > Metazoa > Arthropoda > Insecta > Phasmatodea > Phasmatidae > Clitarchus > Clitarchus hookeri. The sequence continues at coordinate 529,423 of NQII01000417.1, forward strand.
TCTTAAAATCATCGGTCTACAAGTTGATTGTCATTGTTCGCTTATTTGCATCACGTTACGAACTAACTCATGAGGGATGATCTTAAGAGCATCGTTTACATAATTCCTTTCTTCTTAATAAATAAATGTTACAAGCAAATTATTCTACAAAATTTACTTTCCATGAGGTGAAGTCTGCAGGCCTTGTTGTGCGTGCCATTTATTAGACTTCGTTTATCTACATGCTCCAGACAATGCTTCAACATACTGTGCTCAAAGGTGAGGGGCCAAGGGTTCGAGTCCCGCTACTGGCGAGTTTTATTTTAGTTTTTAATTTTTAGTGGCCACAAAAGTCTCTTTTTGTTTACCATTAAATACTGGAAAGACAAAAACATTTGTCAGTGGAGTCTTTATTGACAAAATAATTTTGTGGCTATCAATAAAATTTTGTTGATAACCACAAAACCGTCCTTTCAGTGCGACTACAGCAGTGGATATAAGCGAATCGCTTCAAGATTGTCTTGAATTAGAGTACATAAGAACACCTGTCGAAGGGTTAAAATGGGCATAACACAGTGTAGAATGTGCAGTAGAGTGGGAATGTTTTGGTGGTTCTTAACATAGGGGTCTGGAGAGCCGATGAGGGTGAAGTGAGGTGAGTATCGACGAACGCCGGAATGTAAGGTTAGAGATAAACGGGAGATCCATGAGAATACCCTCCGACCAGCGACATCGTCCAGCACGATTTCCACATGTGAAAAACCGGGAGCAAACCCGTCAGGAATTGAATCCGATTTTCCTTGGCAACAGCCGAATGCTCTAGCTGCTAATACACCACGGCCCCTTTAGCATTTTCACCATCACTTAGGTGCCACACGGCTATGTTAATATTTCATAACCATTTAATTTGTAGGTTTAAACATTTTGTACTGTTAACTTCTGTCAGAATCATTTTCAACCGTTGTTAACGAAGTTGGAAGAATTTATAATTTTTGTTTTTCGCTAGTATCTTCAACATGACGGTTGGTCATAAAAGTGTATGTAGAGTATATAGAATAAATTAATTTGTTGTACAACAACTCATGTAATCTTTTTCCTGATATCATATGCCACAAATAATAATTTGTAGTTAAAATATTCCTGTCAAATAGATTCTACTCATTCGTTTTCATAATTATAGTCCTAGCAATATTGGGAATTCATTTGGCAAAAAGATAAACTAGAGATCTGCAAAATTTGTGTTATTGTCCGGCAACAGACTGAACTCCAAAGTTGCTGCACGTATATTTGACTCCTGTTATTGGCTGGCAGTTAGTGTGGCATAACCAGAATGACTACTAGAGGCCAGTAACCACAGTTGAGCTTTTGAGTGACCAATCACCCATAACGCTTCCACACAAGTACATTTATTCTTATAAATGCCATTTGACATCGAAATCATGCCTTTAGTCAGGTGTGTAGAACAGCGAAGTATAAATTGCCCCAAAATAATAGCGTGGTTTTTTGCAGGCCTCTGGTTAGAACTAGTCCTCTGTATAATGAACAGAAAAGAGATTTTATTTTCACTGGCTGGTGAATTCGTAAGGAGTCTAAACTATTATGTGTACCAGGTTGTCTTTAATGCGTTTTATCTTTTATTAATATATATAAGAGGCCGAAACATAAAGCGCGCTCTCGCTCCATAAAATGAACAAAATTATAAAATTGTTCTAAGTTGATTCTGCCACGAAATGAGTTTTAAGTAGCACAAACACGTAAATATTCTAGGCCTGGCATGTTCTGAAATAAATACACCAAAATTTCGGATTTATATAGAGCAGCATGCCCAAACTTTGGCCGGCAGGTCACATGGAGGCTCAAATCAGTGAAATGGTCCGCCATATCAGATGTTTAGCAACAATTTATAACTGATTATAATAAGTTGCTTATCTTTGAAAAGTCATGCAAGATTTCGTACTTTGAAATAAACCTGGGATGAAGATTCCCAGTGTGATTATTTTACGCCCCACGCTGCCAGTGACTCTTAAGCGTACCTATGGTTGTATTTGTGTTTTATACTTCAATTTTTCGATTAAACAATTGTTTTTATTGACAATAGTGATAATAGATACAGAACAGACAATGAACTGGTAACAGAGATTTTACATGCCAGCGCAAACAGTCATTCTTCTGTAATCCAGGGTATGGAAAGAAACACCATTCGTAAACTGAAACAGACAAATAAAGGATTAGAGAAAAGAAAAAAAAATGGTGAAAACTATCGTATTTATATTCGTTCCTTTCATTGTGTACGCATGTTTAGGCACCGCGTACGGTGCCCCTGTAGCTATTGGTGTGCGTTTTGCAGAGTGACTGAACAGGCAAAGGACTTCGTACAGATGTATACAAGTTATATAAAGTGCAGAGACGAGTGTGAGAGCAATAGGTAAATTAACCGCCTTATTTAGAAGTCAGAAAAACTAAATCCGACTGTGTAAGTCTGTACAAATCCTAATAATATCTGAATGAGTTTACTTTACCTAGAAAACGCAGCTCCCACACACAACATAACTCATAAAGGACACTGTAATAATGATTGAGAATACTACTACTGCACAGACTACCAACCAGACAGAAAAAAAAACAGAACAAAGATTGATTAGCATTTAATTATTACTCGAAAAAAATATTTAAATGGTTGACATTATCCAGCATGGTAAAGTGCTTTAATACAGGGGATAGTTTAATACATTATCCATTGAAAAAAATTACCTTCACTTTAGTTCACTTTATCAGTCAATCTTATTTATATCTCGTCGCATGAGCTCAATTAATAAGGGATATAAGTAGATGCATTTGAACTACGTTTCTGAGGGAAGTGTGGACAAAGTCCAAAGGAAGTTCTGTAGGACGAAATCATGAGAGTCTAAAAAAAAAAATTGCAGAAATTAAATCAAGCCGCTACCATATGAAACTTAATACATGATTTACTTAGCTGTAAACTCGCACTGCAGATATCCTTGAACACGAATATCTGGAAGAACATCGACTCAATGTTTTTGTTATACGCCAGGTATTGCGTGGTTTGGGAAGTCCTTTTCCAAATGAATGCTGATCAAAGCACTCTTCTTTTGCGCTACGCGCACGCCGTCTGCCTAAGTGAACAGCTTTAAACTACTTGACGCAAGTATTCTCTTAATATTGCCCTTTTACTACATTTCCAATAAGCTCGAACAGCAGTCCTGGCTGACCAGCTAAAATATCCAAGATCCAATATGTCGCTGATAAAGTCCAAAACAAGCAATTTTTTATAACACTGCCTAAATTGAATTTACCAAAGCATTATAGGGCCTAAACTTGAAGCACTTTCAAAAATATTTCTTACTTATTACATTGTGTACCATACTGTCAACTATTAAACCAATTTTACATTTAGTTATATATAACATTAAAATTTGTTTGATACTAATACTTCAAAATGCTGCATCTAAACATTATATTTTCAATAATTTAAAAATTCTGAAAATATTTTAGACATTGGTCTCAAGAAAATTTATTACTGCCATTCAAAGCAATACACAAGACTATAAAAAAACAATTAACATACATTAAATGCAATAAGTGTAAAAAATTACAATTATTTCTGCCAATAGAAGTGTCATTTAAAAAGTAAACACAAAAATTTTAGATTTAATTAAAAGAAAGTTTGCAGTGGAAGTTAAAATATTAAGTGTGCTAAATAAAATAAAATCATACTTCATATCTTAAACGTACAAGTGTTGTTTCTTATATAGTTCGTATTTATTTGTTCACTGAATATAAATATTTTTTATGAATATGATAATGAAAAATGAATAAATTCATTAGATTGTAAGGAATAATCAAGATAGACGTACATAACATTCGTACAGGAAGAAATAGTTTTCGTCTTCAATTTTGCTTACCGACAGTTTTAGTTCCGAGATGCCTTGCAATATGTAGTTTATTGCCATGTGATATTAGCTGGGTAAAACTGTTATGTCAGTGTGAAATTTCGAAATACCTATAATGTTTGAATATTACACCTTTTGTAAAACCTGCTGAAATGATGAAATAAAGAAAATTAAACTAGTGTTCTACTATACATTTAATTGGTTGAGAACGTTGATCGCCAAATCAGGTCCATTGTGACTAATGCTTGTGATTGTGTTTACAGTATAAGTGTTATCAGATATAGGCTACCAAATGTAAGTTTGGGTTTAGGTGCAGTAAGTTTAATACATTTGGAGCACGGCCTTAAAAAATAAGTTGTACGATACACTTTTGTGGCCGCTAGCTAAATACTCTTTCGTTAGAGTCCAAGCACTTGTTTATTATGGCAGGTGGGTCCAAAAAACAAGATTTTAGTGAAGTGTGTCGCAATTTCAATGATAAGTGGTTCGAGCTATACTGTTTTTGTTGAAAATAAAGCGTAATGTCTTTGCTTAATGTTAAGAAAATGTCTCTGTCGATAGGGAGTATAACTTAATATGACAATACTAATAAAACAATGCCAAACAATTCTCGTCTTTCTTAGGCCACCAGAGAATATACGAGGTAAATCTGCTACATTAATTATTAAGTTAAGAGTAGTATGTATTCAAGAAAGTTAGTGATAAGGCTGACAGTAAGCGGGGATAACTTTGTGCCAATAATGGTGTGATTTCGTGACACATAAAATAGTGTTACAAGTTGCCTGAGCGGCATATCTGAGTTCGTGAGGAATGGCGGTTTTTATAAACATAAAATAACTTAATTCGATTTTTAATTTATTCACACAGCCATTATTAAGAGCATTCAATTATCTATCTCTACAATTATTATTTTAATATTTCCGTGAGCGTTATATTTAAAGTAAATTACAAATATAATTAACGTCCTACTAATGTCTCTGTTTGGTTATATTCAATTAACTAATACTCCTAATTAACACACGTGCAGTCTGTCTGTTGCCATCGTTTGTAATGTTTTTCACTCACGTATTCAGTCCAATAGTCCAGCCTGCCAGTCGCTCACTTCACTTATCTGACGTACGCAGTCGCAGAGTTTCCTCCTGCTTGTTACTTCCAGTTATATTCGTCGCTATTCTAGCTAGTCGCACAATCACCCAGACTCCCAACTCATACGAAACTCCCTGCTCGGAGGCCTGTCGCACTTTTATACTGTCTCCGGCCTTGATCTAGAAAGTTAAACGCACCCCGAGTCCCGCTGAGGGAAACTAGGGCGGCAGTAATAACCAAAACATTTCTTCAATGTGACATCTCTAAGGCACCTGGTACCCGAGTTTGGAAGCGGCACTCGCCCTGATAGGCATAGCAGGCACAATTTGTACACATTCATTTGTGAAAAGCCGCTGCGTCTCCAATTACAACTGATAGCGTGCGCGTCCATAACTTATCCGTGCCTCGCACGCTCGCAGAGAGGCCACCTGTAACAATAGTATTTAAATACCCCACTTTTCCAATGTGGTGTTTTAGATATTCAGTGGTGTTTTAGATATTCCGTGGTGCAAATTTGACCACTAAACACTTGAAACAACCTTTGTGAAATGGAAGAAAATTTGAATAATAGAGGAAAATGTGTGTGCCACAAAGTCCTAAACCTTGTCACAAAGAGACCCCCGCTTGTGGTACTCTTGATGGCTTCATTAATATATAGTTTTATGTAACAAAGATGGTAATCAAATATTTATTCCGTTCTTTACGTAATATTTTTCTTATTTTATAAAATAGTATATGACAAATTATAACGTCAATGAAAATGAAATTTCATAATTAGTTTGCCATCCTATTTGTAGACAGATTAGATCATTATGCTAAATATGTATTTCCTTCAATTAAATTCTCCACCCTAACACGAATCCATTAGTAACTGTATAGTTACAAAAACATTTATTGTTCTAAATCCGGATACGGGAATTGTAATATTGATAGTACCTAATAGCAAAGTCCTGCAGGAGTAGTGTGATTATTTTGTGACTATCCACACTTTCCAGCCTTTTATGCACCTAAGCTAAATCGGCGATTTCGCTAAGTCTGTCCTTAATACGATATATTTATTTATAATTGTGAAGGGTTCATAGAAGTTTATTTATTCTACCGTTTAACTTTTGTTTTTGGCTACGGAGTCCCTCGAAATGTGCTAAGCAATGGTAGCCAATACAAAAGTTTATTACAAAAATTAATTTATTTCATTCCCCAACAATTATGCGAACATTGCTCTACATGTTAGTGTTTCAACAATATTGTTTTATAAATGGAATACAAGAACATGTGAGATGTCTAGTGGCTTTGATGACAGCATGATGTAAGGGAAATATTTCTTTACTAAGCTAGCGGTGCTCAAATCCAAGTCACAGAGTAGATAATTACACAGGCTAGACGGCGTGGAGATTCCCTTGCCGTTAACGTAACCACTGTCTGATTGGCTGCGCGAGGCTCTGGGAAAGGGCCCTGCATGTGATTGGTTACTGCACATGTTGCGAAAGGTTGCCTATTTACTGAGCTACTGGCTAGCCAGTAGGTTACAAGGCGCAGATTGACGAACCGATTTCTAACATCTGGTTTTCCAGTAACGCCATTTGGCTGGTGTGTGCAGTGTAGACAGCATAATTTTTGCAAGTTTTTCAAGCAGTTCTTTGAAAAATAGCTACCAAAACTTTTCTTGTAACAGTAAAAGCAAAATATTGTTCCTTTACAGTTCTCTGTTTCATGAAAAACTGTGTGTGAGGCTGTTATAACTCTGTATTTTCACAAATTTTTTTAATGTTTTCTTTATGAATAGATTTAATGAAATTAAAAAGTGGTGGCTGGGGATAATTGTTTTTAACATTTCCTTGAGTGAGTGACAAGATTTGGGAAGCTCTTAGCATCGAGGTCTTGAGAGCCGATTAGGGTGTAGTGAGGTGAGTATGGAGCAGCGCCAGATTGGAAGGACTGGAGAAATGGGAGATCCCCGAGAAAACCCGCCCACCAGCGGTATCGTCTGGCACGATCCCCACATGCGAAAATCTGGGGGCGACCCAGCTGGGAATCGAACCCAGTTCACCTATCTGGTAGGCAAATAGTATTACCAATTCATCATCGTGGCGCGGCTTTTCATGGAAAAAAAAAATTGTTTTTCTAGAACATTTATTTGCTGGTATGCGTGTATACGAGCAAACAGTGATCTTGTGGGAAATATTTTACTAGGGAATGCGCTTACGTACAGCGAAGCGTGACTTGCGTACAGCTGCGAACAAGCGCACGCTTCGCTTGCAATCGCTCGGCAGGTCGCCACTCGTCGGCGCGGCCTTCCGCATCTCATTCTCGTCACGAGCCGCTACCGAACCGGCAGGAATGACAATCGCTCGTCGTCTGCGGGTAACATTCCCGCTCTCGCCTGACCTACCGCACGCTCGCCTTGCGCCGGCCTCGCAACTGGAATTGCATTTCCATACGTTACTGTCGCAACGGCGTTTTGGAAAATAAAACGCTGCGTTCCTCTGGCGCGCGGGCTACGTGATTTCCAGGTGTGCATCAATATAGTTAGGTCCATTGACTTTCCGCGTAAAAATCGGAGCACACAGTAAACTTCAATACTATATGCACACCTCATCCGTTGTTATACATCCGTTGGCTACTGGTGGTGAGTCCGTCTTTGACCAAGCCACTCAGGACTAAGTAACTCTGACACTGAAACTTCGTGATTCGTGCGCAAACGGTTAACACGGGCAAGAACATTTTTTAGCCAATCAAAGAAGCTCGACGACCTTACAGTGCTTTGGACTGTATCTTGTCTCGAAATCTTCTCGCGAAATATCACTGCCCCTAAATATAGTCGAAGAACAGTAAACCTACTTTTAACTACCAAGCCTTTCGTAAATATAGAATATTTTGTGTAATTAACCCATCGGATCACTGCAAATTTCAGTTCTCATTTCAGTATGGCAATCACGTAATTTTTTTTGCGCGCTCTACTTGTGTCAAGCATTTTTCGTACAACCAGTGAACAACTATCCGTGTGCTCGATGATACTGGCATTTATAATTCACGCCAAGGAGGCGTAGACAATTTTGTAAATTATGTTAGCCAAGAGAAAAACTGGGCACTGATGCCTAGGTTTGTACTGTGTCGGTCATAAATAATGCTCATGTGCAAGGTGTCGACGATCGTGAACTCAGCGACTGAACGGTTCAACACATTCAGCACGATGCCCGTATATCGTAGGGCCAATTATGCATTGATATTGCGTCAGTTTTAAAATTTGGAACACCTAGCTAGTAAATTTCACCCTTAAGTGTTTTAAGCAAACAGCACATAACGAAATATTTGTCCTCAAAATAATGTCATTCTGAAATGTAACTGTAGCTCCATACATGTATGACTGCATGTAAGGAAAAAAAAAACAATCTGTCTGACATGTGTAGGCTAACAGTACGTTGCATACTTTGTAGCAGTCGTTCTTTTGTTTACAATAAATCATCATATCTGGTGTCTTTGAATTCTGTATGAGTCAACACAACGATCAACAATATAATTGGTGCTTCTGTAGTGATGGTATGGACGGAAAAAACTACTTTAAGAGTGTCTTGAATGGTACTAAAGATGATGCGACATTAAATTTAAGTTTTTAAATCTTGGTCTGTAATAAAAAAAAATGTTATTACACATGTGACAGGATCTAGTAATGTAACAGCCTGATTAATCACAAGAGTTTCGTGTTTGAATAAATGTACGGGGAAACAAAGAGGCATTGCTATGAAAACTGCTGACGTCAGGAATATCACATGCCGGTCATTAAACCCGCAATGCAACGAGTGCTGAAAGTACTAAACGGAACATCACCCCTAAAAGCTCTGTTTCACGTTTGCCATGAAAAATTACACTGAAAGTCATGTGCATAAAATACAGGATGTCTTAACAAAATGTACTCTTTTATAAAGTGGCTATAATTCAGTTGTGTTAGTTGTTGTTTATCTCCTGCCGTAAATCGCGCACGTTTATTTTGCTCACGTGATTGTACTCGACGTTAGTATCGTTCATTTACATCATTACACATGTACCTTCTTTAATAGACACAGCATTTATTGCCATTACACAAGTGAGTGTATTTTATTGGTACAACCTGTATATTCTAAAGTGATTCCTCGCGTTCATTAAATGCCCTTTAAAAAATTGTTTCAGAGAAATAGTATCATGAAACAACAACTTACCAATCTGGCTGAAAAGCAACGGATCAGAGAACTCGAACTACCGAATAAATTGTAATCTGATTTTGTATTGAATAACTCAGTTTACATCCGCAAAGTTGCTTACATTTAAGAGGTTCTGATTATGACATATTTAAGTTGCAATTTAGCCCACATTTATGCAGGTATTGCGTGAAATGCATTATTTGGCTCGCACTGTAATAGTATCAGTAAAAACCCTTGTTTAAAAACACAACCAAATTAGGTTTAGGCTTGGTTTTCAGCAATAGTTATGGTAAATTTTCTTAAATGAAAGCAGTTAGAGTATAACGACTCTGTTACGCACACGGAATATCATTGAGCACTGAGCCTTGCATATAGAGTACCGGCTGAATATAACTTCCCTTTGCAATTTCTACACGGCTGTGTGCCCTGGATCTGATTGAAACCTTTCTTAAAACAGAGGTAGAATTTTCAATTTATTTACTTAGGTATCTCTTCAACCTTACTCTTATAATGAAGTTATTAGTATAATTCAAACCATCCAATATAATTCAAACTGCAGTACGTTGCAGTTGAGTAGAATTTATGACACACAAAGCTCGCACTAGTTCCGCATCAAAGGCGTAGATTTTGAGAATATGCGGCGATAAGACGAACTTAAGAACATTACAAAAAATATCACATTGTAAAAAGACATCTGCAACTGTGAAGGCTCCATTGATAAAACTACAGACTTCCTCGGGTCGACGATAATTCGTTTCGCACCCCAGTCACCCGTCAAAGTTATTTCCGACCATAAATGTCGACAGACTCTCACTCTCATTCCAACACATAAGACAAGCGGTGTTCAGGTTTGGAACCGTAAAACACGCAGATATTTCTTAATAATTCGAAAAGTTATCACACGGAAGTGACCAAGGTTGCTTTCATGGAATTCGAAACTATCACCAGTTCTTTAAATATACAGAGTGCTTGTCTTCCGGTAAGCTAGAAAAAGACGGCGTTACATAACAGTTACTTAATGTATTCAACGACATTCGGCGCCGTATTCAGAGCATGAAGTGGGTACTGCCATATGCAATTTTTTTTGTCGCTTTCTATCTCTTGCGTTTGACCGTAACGCGTCGCGAACGAAAGGAACCATTTTAAAAGCTTACTCAAGCGTTGACGACAACTTGCAATAAAACGGTTTTGTAAGGAACCGCCTAGTAGAATACACATTATTTGTGAAATCAAGACTGAGGTTATTTAAGTGGCAGCCATTTTACTTCAAGTAACATTAACTTTTCACAATTATTTTAAACTTGTGAAGCTTGAGAACTAAGTTATAACAAAACACGCAGAAATGGCACGTAGGTTTTGTTGAGTAAACCTTCACAGTGATTTTTTCTTTAAATTGGTTCTTTTACACAATAAGTAGGCACATGTGTTTTTTCGCGAAAAGATTTCCGGACCAGTTGTATTACGTAACACTTTTGTTCATATGCACTTTCGTGGTTGGATGATTGTAAGTGTTACGTGCCTCAAGTGTCTGTCCACGAATCATGTACGTTCAGTATCAGAGTACTTAATTACGATTGGCCCAGTCAAATAGGTACACGTCTTCTCACGTATACACGCGGCCAATAACCGTAGGAACTTGTGATTGTGAACGTAGGATATTGAAGTCTAGCATGGCCATAAATATTTTCGCGAAAAACACCTGTCCCTAACAACATTTAATATATCTTTATCATGTATGGAAGGAAGACATTTAAAAAAAATATGGCAGTACTTCTAGCCGAGGATGGAATGCCGACTCTTCAGTGGAGAAGCTGCGCTTTAGAGTTCATACTATATTTTTCTATTACTTTTATACAGTTATACAAAAGGGGCAGTGACCTTTTTACGAAAAGAATTCAAGGCAAGATACAACTCAAAGCAATGTAGGGTCGTCCAGCTTTCTTGATTGGCTGAACCGTGTTTTAGCTCGTGTTAAGTGTTTACACAACATTCACAAAGGCTCCGTGTCAGATTTACTCATTCCTGAGTGGCTTAGTCAAATGTTGCACCGCCAGACAGCTGGGGTGTACACATACTATTTGAGTCTACTGTGTGTTCATATTTTTTTTAGCGAAAAATCACTGGCCCTACTTATACATACCTGCAAGGTTCTTAGGATTGAGAAACAAATTAACCTTTTCCAACATATTGTTCAGTGTAAAAATATTTATCAACTTTATTACCAGTGTATGAAATATTTTGAGTAAATATTATGTATCTAAAATAAGAACTTATTTCTTAAAATCTGTGTCCACGATATGATTACTTAAGTTTTAAACTATTACTTACAATTTACTCTTCACGAAAAATGTGCCTTTATATTTTGGATACGTATTCCTTATTAGAAAATAAAACTTTCAAAAGCCTCTTGAAAGTAACTATCTCTGCTTGAAACTTTCTAGAAAAAAACTTTTGACAATATTAAACATGCAATGCCAATGAGCAGTAAGACTGGTTTGGTGGGGGCGACATGCAAAGAAAAAAATATATTGTTCTTATTGCAACAAAAAATTACTATTTTGGAATTTATTTAAATATTTGGTTGTAATAAAATTAATAACGCTGTGACAAAGTTAATAATGTTAACCACTGACAAAGTCTTATATTATTATATTGCAATTTTACTGTCGAAGTGATAATATTAATAAATCCTTTTAGTGATGTTGCTGCAAATAGTTTTTGTAGTACGCTAAAAAATAAGAGCCAGAACGAATTTTTTTGTGTTACTGTGACATAAGAGAAATGTCGAACCAACACAAGGTTACAATGACGGGTAGTAGTGAACAGCGATAACATCGTAATATGAAACCACTGTACTTAAGTTTTAATGTAGAGAATGAGAACTAAATGTAGCTTAGATCATTTCACAATCCTTGCAAAGCAGTTTACGTGTACCAAATATGCACATATTCCTATAGCATAAAGTGTTTCCACATAGCGAAAGTTTACTGCAGATTTTCGTTTTAAAGTATAACAATCTTGAAACCTACAACACATGCGTGTTATAATTCAAAATTTGTTTTACACATTTCACACAAACTGTTAGTTAAATTTGCTCAAATTTATTTCTTGTGTTGCAAAAATATCTTTAGCTTTTTTGTATTCTTTCCAAAAAGTCCTTCCCAAAAAATATTTTCACTGTGTGTTTGTTGCATCGTAATATATTAATACAAAATGCCAGGTATAGCATACGATTTCAACTACCTTTCCTTACAGAAAAACTGGACTGATAATAATAGATACTGGAGATATACAAGGCGGTCTGGGTCACGCCTCATCGAGCTACACTGTAAAAACTTTTCTATTAGTCTTATGAGGTCTAAGGGCTCTGTTTAACTTACATATTGTATGTAGATAATACCACATATCAGGTTGCAAATATAAGAAAGCAGAGAGTCACTATTATTATAAAGTTGGTGACTACCATAGGTATTTTACTGTTTTCTGAGCAAATGTATTAACGGAACTATGAATGTGTGAACATTAAAAACTCTCTAGCCTATTCGTGGTTTCGACAAAAAAAAATTATTATATGTAAGAAGTGTTTAGTTCGTTTATAAATATATCAAGTATCAGAAGCGTATTGTATTTATACTAACTTAAAAAGTACCTTGTGATTTATTAAATTGAACTTTACCTGATACTCGGTCTATAATTAGTACTATTGAATTTGTAGTTAATATAAATAAAACAGAGAGATTTGCTGGAGTGTCAATAATGCCTAGTAAGAAATAGTTCTTATGCAAAATTTTATTACACTGAGTGCGCCCGAATGCAGTTCGTGGTCGATTTTGCGTAGTGCATCTCTATACTGGGATAAGCTTTGTTTGTATGGGTCGGAGGAATATATTGAATGTAGTACTATAGCAGGGCTTAAGAAGGTCCGTTAGTAACCGTAAATTGACTTTCTAATCTGCGCTTTGTAACTGGGTGTTCACCGGAGCGGTGAACTTACGAATAACTTCTTAGATTATAGTGTCATGGTCGGTAAATTTGGAGGAAGTTTTATGCTGGTGGGAGGAGTGATGAGTGATGGGGAGGGGAGGAGGGTAGAAGGAAACGTTAGGGGAACATCACGCCATTCTCTACTTGCGGCACATGTTTTCGTGCCAGTTAGAGCGAAGCTCCGTGGGCCACAAAAATCACCGCTCACTCTCCGAGCAGCACATTCACCAACCCGGGATGTGTCACGCATGGGCGAACCCGACAGTGAAAATGAGGGAAAAAATGGGAGGTAACGAGAGATAAAAAACCGAGCGGATATTCGGTCCGCTTAAATTGTTAGCTTTTTTTTCCCCCTCGCCTTTTCCCAAACGATTCCGTTTCCACATTCACCGTTAATCCATCGTTCACTCCCGGATGGAAACAGGCCACCGATCGCCCGTTCGCCACTGTTTTTGCCCCGCTGGTCCAGTATGTCNGAGAAGCTGAAATATATCCGCGTCATTGTGGTTGGCTTTCGACAGAGCGAATTCGTGGAGTTATTACACCACTTTCCTCTAAAAATGGAAAGTGTCCGTGTGGGCTTCTTAACCACCCAGAAAATTTGTCTAGTCATTTGGTCGTCAATGCTGCCGGGCACAGTCGTTTGTTGTCCATTCGTGGTTACTTTCAACTTTTGTGAAACCTTGATAAAGTTGTGCTTCTAGGATATTCCTCTGCCTCATGCGAATACAGCTTAACTTAGCTAAGAAAATACCACAGAAGGAATAACACACCGCATTCGTGTTCACTCGTTTAGAAATAATACTTTTAATAATCACAATTTCTTACTAAGCATTACCAAAAAGCCTATTTTAACTCTGATTTTGAAGTGGGATATTATGATTTTATGGACAAAATATAATTAAAAGATCATTTTTGATGAATATATCATACCTTAATTTAACAGACTTGGGAAAAATAACCTACCTTGAAAATAATCAGTAACGTCTAACACGGGGTGATTATTCAAAGGTTTGATTTAAAAACAGCGAATATAACTTGAATAGACTATATTCAGAATGTTTAGTGACGATATGGCCAAACTGAAGCAGCTGAATACTCGTGTAAATAGGAGTAAAAAATGGTAATATCTAGGTGGTATAACTAGCAGTAAGTACGCGAACCGCGCGTTCACAGCAGTGAATGGAGCGCGGACCCACTCGGTCGTAAATGGCAGCTTGTTGGTGATGCTGCAGCCAGATCACGTACCAGCCTCGCGGAGCAGCGCACGGTTCACATACGTGCTGCGTACTGCACTTAGGCCAGAGCTGGCGTGTTTCAACATCTCCCGTGAAAGCTCATTACCATCTGAAGCAATAACATTCACGGTCCCTACCATTGCATTGGGTAAACAGTGCATCGTTTCCACGCCACATATTTTGTTAGTTTCCTAATGGTTAGAGACCGGAAGAATTCGCGGACTCATTTTGAGACAAGCTAGAATTCAAAACACGTGTGCTTATATAATGTTCCTCATTGGTCTGCACGGTGTTCGACACCTCCTAGAGAACGCTTGCCTAATCGTCGCCTTCCACTGTGACAGCAGACAACCAATGTGCAGTTAAAATGTGCATATTTGTACACAAGACTGTAGAGTCTAACCTGAAGGTCATTGAACTGGCAAATTTTTCAGGTCTCTACTAATTGTCAATGTTATGTCACTTTCTCCGAACATTCACTGACCTCTAAATCCTTAAGTATTGTGATTACAAACTAATGTTGATATATCATTTTACACCTTTAAGCTGGGTAATAAACTCCTTCAGTCAGGCCATATCGCCACGAATCACCTTGTTGATAGAGTGTCCAAAATGTGTTTCCCTGATTACAAACTTTATGTATATCCGCTATATGTAAGATAGAGATGTGAAACCGGTGCCAAACTGTTGGCAAACTAACCAAAATTTTGTTGCGACGGCTCAACATATCAGCAAGTCTCCACGTGAGCACCCTTGGTAGCGCATAGCACATCTAGTCGATCTTCAATTGTTTTCCACACGTTAGCCAACATCACAGGAGCGTGGAGGCCACGGTGTCGGCCCATCACGATCGATTCATCGTCCAAAAAAAACGTATCGAGTTGCCCAGAACGTCGGCCAGTTCTCAGCAAGTCAGCAACAGATCCTGTGTTCTTGAACTTGTCATATCACGACTATGTACTCTTGACATCGGGTGGAATCTATGCATACGTTGTCTAAAGGTTCCTCTGCACTGTTGCTGGTGACCAGGTCTCGAGGTACATCAGGACACACTGAGCTTTTCCCTGATTTGTGAGCAGGTCCGGTTTCCTGGACACTGCATCTACTGCACTACAGTCACGCTACTGAAGCCTGCAGCAAAAAAAATCTTGGTTAGTTTGCCAACGTTACGGCACCAGTTTCACATCTCTATCTTACATGTAGTGGACATAAAAAACAGTTTGTAAATCGGCAAAGACTTTTCGGACAACCTGCATATTTGAGACGATTTTATCTATTCAAACACCACCACCAAACCAGGTTGCAAAATGTTGGAGAATTCTCTTACTAAGTGTTCGGTTTCTAGCTTAGTTTCAAGCAAGCAATGCCGCAGAACTAGCAGTAGATATTTTACGGAAACCGATTCCAGGACTGGATCTATTTGAAAACACTTGAACTGATTTCCATGCCCAGGGTCGGAGCGATATAAAAGTTATTCGACTATCAAAGCCACAAATAAAAAAAAAAGATATAATTTTTACAAATTTTCGCTGCGGATGAATTAAAAAAATTGCTTCAAATCTGCATGAAATGAAGCAGACCTTATCATGTTGGGTGATTGTTCCCAAAAATTCAAATTCTACTAAGCGCAAAATACACGTACACATTTGAAAGTTCGTCTAATATTTTTGTGTTAATGTTTTTTGACTTGAGAGGTAACTGGACTATAATTTACGGATGTTCCATAAAAGTAATTTGTAATTACACTATATAAAGTAGCAGTAAAACATTTTAGAGTTTGATTAAAATATGTTATTAATTTCACCTTACTGTGTGCTGAAAATACCAGAAATTATGGACATTTTGTAAAGTGTTTGACAGTCTTATCGATTTCACTTGTTATGTTTTGTAGAGCGCTTAATTAATACAGCATAGTCCGACAGCAAAGGAGTTCATTACGTCTTCATTGTCGTACTCAAGAAGATTTTTCATGAATTCCACTGCAATCCAAACCAATTCTCCAATCTGTGGCTCAGCAACAAAATATCATGGATTATAAGTAAGTGCACAGAAACGAAATGGCGAAGTTATTCTACCAATTCTCTGACTAACTGTGCGAGGCTTTGATAACGGGCCTTGTGTCTATTGGTTACTGTATTCTGTGAAATGTTCCTTATTGGTCGGGCTTTCAGCTGGCGAGTAGGTTCCCAGTCACTGACTGGCGAACGGTTTTTTCACATTCTGCTAGCCAGTGATGCCATTTTGCTGGTCAGTAAGAAAGTAGTTCGAGGATTAAGCTGCGGTTTATTTTACGTTCCCTGCGACAATATATACAGTAGCGTAAACTTTCGTTTCCAGCTTCTTAATGAATTAAAAATGAAACAATAGGGTACCAAAAGTTGGAAACCTTGATCTTCGCTGTCTATTGCCGCTATTGTGTGAACATTTTTGTAATAAGACAAAACAGTGATTGTTTCAGAACAACTTCCTAGATGACTTAAATGTTTTTGATCACCAACTCTTCGCCTGTTGTGTTTGGAAGGCCCGTATTCAAGAGGCCCCATTGTCTGTCGTATCTAATAGCGGTATAATAAAAATACTGACATTAAAGTAGATAAGATGAAATCTAAACCTTTAGAACCGCATTTCAACATGGCTTCAGTTTACGCAAATAAAATTTTTGGAGTGAAATGTAATTGAACAGACGGATTAACAGTTTCGTTATCAGTGCAAATGAGACGAGCTGAAAGAATTGTGCTGGCGAGAGGGACACAGAATTCTCATAATCTGTGGCAGTAGTACTGTTTACGAATCAGGTACCAACCGGGAATATCACTGACCACTAAGCCTTGCAGTGCACCATGCTGGGAAACTATAACCCTCACATGCAACATGTATACATCTGTGTGCACTGAATTTAAATGAGTTTACTTAAAGTTTGCATTCGACTGAGCCAAAGTGGTGCAGTGATAAAAAACTGCACTCGATTCGAGAGGATCTGGCTTCGATTTCCGACGCGTTCATAACTATTTCGGCGATTTAAAAGACAGATTAATAACCGGCATGCCACAATTAACTTTACACATTATGCACGTACCCAGTGTTCAGTCTAAAAGAATATCTTCATTATTTGTAATACATTAGTTTTTCAAGACTTACTTCGAAGATGTGCACCGCCCTTAAGATATAATTTTTTTTTTTGTGATTAACGCTGCCGATGTTTTGTGGGCCTAATTTAAATATAGCCTATATACGGTACTCACTAGTACACCCTGATACGAACACGCACTTAAATGACGACTCCATAATTTCAGGCCAGAAAGTGGATAGCAGGAACACCTCTGCGCCATTAATGTAGAGGAATAAGGGTTGGTGTGTAAAAACGGTGAGAGAACTTCAATTGTTTTCAATGCGACGTGGTGTTTAGGAAAGGCATTCTCGACAAGTGATCTCGCACCGTGGAAAGAGGAGAGCTACGGCGGTAGGAGTGCGTTGGCGAGGCGTTGGTGCTTGAAATGGCAAAACAGCAGATAAACCCACCCTGATAGCGACGGTCTGGTGGTCGCCTTTCGCGTTGAACTCGGGACCCTCACGACATGACTCCAACACCTTCCCCCTCCCACCGCGGGGACATTTCGCTATAGCGGCGATTGCAACAAAAGCTAAAGGGTCACCCTGGCGGTAGACCAAGTGACGCAAACATCACATACTTTCCTCAGCGTTTTTAGATTTTTAAGTCCATGATTTTGTAAGGATTTTAAACAGACAACGTTGTTCGAATGGCTAAAAGTTACGTAAGCAATGTTGCAAATTTGGACCGGAAAATTGTTTGTGTAATGCGCTTTTAAAGCTAGACTCGACAGTCTTGTATATGAGGAAACATACGTATATGGCAAGTTTAATGTCTTTTTCGCGCGTAAGTATACACCGTTTTCTATCAACTGGGCACTTAAAGCCCTGCTTAAGATCTACTTGTATGCATTATTCCGCCATATGTTCAAGTAGCTTTGCCATGGGCCTCAACACTTCATACGTTGATCGAGTGAAATTGTAAAGTTATTAGAAAAGTACATATTTAATAAATTTGCTAATTTTGAAGTTTGTTAAAACTGAAGAAGCAATCAATTATTCCTGTATTCACTGATGTTCATATAACACATTTTATTTAACGCTAATATACGGAACTACTTTCTCTCCATCGCTACGAACTTGCGCGTCGAAACATGTGCAGGTTCGGACAGTGACATTTTTCAATGGTTTATTTCAAAAGGGCTAACTTTGCCGTTAACACCCTTTAACAAGTTTGCACGGCCTTTGGTTTTTGCTTCCAGTAATGATTTTACAGACTTAGTTTACTGACTTACAGTCGCCTGTGGCCTGCAGGGATCTCCGAGACAACCCTCCGGCTAGCCGAATGTTTCCGCACGATTCCCATGTGCGGTAATCCGACAGTGACCCTGCCGGTACTCGAACCCGGTTCGGGTTATTGGGAAGCGAGCGTTCTAGCCTCTACGACAACCACGGCCCCCGCCTCTACGGGCTATCTCGTATTTAGTCCCTATCATATCGCGCTATTATTTGGAAACGTGTCAGGCGTCAAAGCAATATCGGTCGATATAGCAGACTGCACTTTACCTCCGCATATCACACACTCCGTGGAGAAGCTTGGACCAATAGCACACACTCGGCACTTCATTCCGCGTGGGAGAGCCAAACAGGAGACTCTGGAAGCTTACGATGTATAAACCCACCTCTGCTAGAGCAAACAGAATACAGTTGAACCTAGTTTGTTTACAGAGAATGATTCTAAAATCATGCGAGAAACATTGAGGGGTGGTAGAGCTCACTTAAACAAACAAGTATTGTAAAGGAATATATGGGCGGAAGTGACGCGTTGAGGCACAAACACGAAAATAGCACATGAAATGCAACACATTAGATGAATTTGTAGAGGTCGCCAAGCATGCGTGACTGTTGGTGGATGCATTTCCAGCAACTATTTTAACATTTTCTGTACGGAATCACTCATTAAGTATGCTGCTAATGAACATTTTATGTTTCCGTTAATGTGTTATGTTTTTGTGTTTGTGCCTCAACGCGTCACTTCCGCCCATATATTCCTATACAATAATTGTTTGTTTTAGTGAGCTCTACCACCCCTCAATGTTTTTCCATTGTTTTTAGAATCATCCCGTATATTTTGAGATGGTACGATTACTACTATCAAACTAAGAATCAATGGTAAAAGTGAATTAAATATAAATGCGTTTAAAATCTCACATTTGCTAAAAATTCAATGGAAATATTTACCGGCATATTTTCAAGAATAAAATTGGTATAATGCCTTGTAAGAGTAAATAATTTTTTTCAAGAAGTGTTTCGATATTTTTACTTTGTAGAATATATATACTTTTTGTAGCGTTAAATAGACGTATTGAGAGTGCATCAAGAAACTTGCTTTGAATTAACCAGTAATAGCTTAAAGTCGTGAATTATAATATGAGATCATCAAATAACTTTGAAGTGTTTCACTCAACCCGTCCAGCTGCCGTGTCCACGATAGTGGTATTTTCTACCAGTCCTGTGCGAATTAAGGCAACTGTCTTGTTTGTATTACTTGCGGTTGGTCTATTTTATGACAATTCCTAAGCCTATCTGACAGGAATGGTTAATGCCAACGTCATCAAGCAATAGCACGTCGTTGACTGTTTGCCAGGCAATTTTTTACCATAAGTACATTGCATACAAAAACATTACTTAATTAGAACACTTGAACTTAGCATTTTGTGTGTGACCGAACAGATCAAAACGAATAATTATGTAAACAGTTTAAATGATTTTCAATAAAAGTCACTGAAAATGGAAAAAAATAATGTATTTACTTTCACTATTATTTCATTCAAACGAAACTTCATTCCTGAGATTTAGTGGAGAAATTTTGGACCGTTCTTAACATTGAGGTCTTCAGAGCTAATGAGGGTGATTGAGGTGAGTATGGAGCAGTGTCGGAGTGAAGGGGCGGGGGACACGGGATATCCCCGAGAAAACCCGTCGGCCAACGGCAGCGTTCGACACGATTCTCACATGCGGATATCCGGAGAGGCCCGGCCGTGTATTGAACCCGGATCGCCCTGGTTGGAGGCGAGCAGGCTAACCGCTGAGCCACCGTGGCCTGCGTGACTTTTTATCGTACCTTCCTAGGAAAGAAGGCTCATGCAATCATACGGCTATGTTTTTCCTCAAAAATCCATTTATGAAACCAACCGAAGGGAATGTAATAATAATTTGAAGATATATAATACGGGGCGTTGTCGTCTCAACGCAAATACCGGCAAACAAAATGGTACCTCTACTTATGTGTAGTCCGCTTCCGGTTATTTAATGCCACTCTTATAACGGGAAAAAATTCTACAAATTAGTAAGCTGAACTCATCCCGAAAAGTTAAATTACAAAGTGATTGAAGATATTTAGTCCCCTTTTAACATCAAAGTCTTGAGAGCCGATGGGGGTAAAGTGAGATGAGTATGGAGCAGCACAGGAAAAAAAGGGCGTGGAAACGGGAGATCCCCGAGAAAACCCGCCGACAGGCTGCATCTTCCGGAACGATTCCCACTGCGTTAAATTATGAGTTTTATGAAGTTGATACGTAAGAACATTAAAACATTTAAATAATATCCTTTGATCTTAGTCAACGTGATGTTATGTTAACATACTTGCGGCAACAACACAAATATTCCTTTATAGATTCTCGTTGTATCCATTATTAACTTGGCTTTAATGCGAATTTAAAAAAAAGGTTATTTTTTCATATATATCTTGTTTGATTAATGCGCTGGTTTTTTTAAAGAACTATATATATAATTTACATTTTTTATAGACAATGTTTAAAAAAGCTTTACTTTATAGTATTTTAAATACGTATCTCGTAAATCTTCTTATTACGATATTGCTATCTTTACAAGGAATTACTTGTTTCACAAAACTTTCTTTAGGGGAAGGTGTTTCCAAATATTTGTATTGCAAAATACAATAAAAATTCACAAATTTTATAATATTTATAATATTTTAACCAATTAAATAGGTAATTGTTAACTTAACCTCTAAACTTACACATTAACTTTTCGTTTTGGGAGTTACAAATTACAAAATGTATGGTGTGAAACGTGCTTATGAACTTCTAATAACAAGTAACCATTTTGAGCCAATGGAAAGAGTCTCAGTTGATCAATGGCGCCGGAGACCACCATTTATAAAAATAGTTTGTGTGTCAACAGCGACCAATAGCATTGCCTGCCCAAGGAAAGGCGCTGCATCTATTGGTGCTAAATTCTGGGCTTGTACAGCACCGCCCACGGTTTCACCTTTTCCGCAACACGTCAAATGAAACGTGAAGGAGTACAGTTGGGAGAAGATGTTAATAGTTTAATGAATACTATAACCGGAGTTGAATTAGTAAATACATGGTCATGACTGTAAAAATTTCAGCTGGATGCTTGTTTAACGCAAAAAAAGGTTATACCAAGCCCTATTACTACATTAACACGTTTAGTTGTTTGGATATTTACAGGCGTAATAGAGAAGCGAGAAATGTGTCTTTTATAGCTTCATCTGCCGTAGAACCAGTTCTTGTGTACGCAGCAATCACTTGGTACTGTCTCATTTTTACCTGACACTCTTAATTTGCTGTAAAACTATTTGACTGGTGAGTTAACAGTGTACTAATTAAATGTGGTTTTTACGTGGAACATGATACACATTCCAATGTGTTCGTTTCGTTGTTGATCATAGCAGTCTAAATATTGGGCATCTACTATGAGAAAAACCAATTAAAAAATTGTGTATGTTCATTATTTATTTAAAAGTTATTTGAAACATAATGGAGAACGATTATCTAATAAATAGGGGTAGAGACATTTCGCGAAATTATTTCAAGGCAAGATACACGTCAAAGCATTGTAGGTTCGTCTAGGTTTCTTGACTGGCTGCACCATGTTTTAGCTCGTGTTAACAGTTTGCGGAACAATCACGAGGACTCCCTTTTTGGAGTTCCTCAATCCCGAGTGGCTCGGTTAAATACTCAATGCCAGTAAATGGCGGTAAAACAACAGCTGGGCTGTATACATACTGTTCAATTCTACTGTATGTTTATATTTTTTCGCAAAAAAATCACTGGCGTTACTAATAATAAAAATCCATTAGTTAGCCCTTTCAACATTCGACAAAATTATGGAGCTTTATTGTAGATTGCTGCGGGCTATAAATGATACGTCTATAGGCCCTTGTGCGTGTGGAAAGCTTATAATTCAGTTGGTTGTTGCCTGATGAGCTTTCGTCAAACGGAGCTCATCAGGTGTACCGATGAGGGGCGGGTGTTTTACGCGAAAATATGTATGGTCATGCCAGACTTCAATACCTTACGTCCACAATGACAACTTCCTTTGGTTGTTGGTAGGGCCAGTGATTTTTCGCGAAATAAATATGAGTACACAGTAGACTTGAACAGTACGTCTACACCCCAGTTGTTGTTATACCGCCATTTTCTGGCGGTGCCGCATTTGACTGAGCCACTCAGGATTGAGTAACTCTGACACAGAGCCCTCGTGATTGTTGTACAAACAGTTAACACGAGCTAAAACATGGTTCATCCAATCAAGAAAGCTGGACGACCCTACATTGCTTTGAGTTGTATCTTGCCTTGAAATCTTTTCGCGTTATTTCACTGCTCCTAGTTATTGCCCGCATGTCTGCGTGAGAAGACCTGTACTTATTTGACTGAGACAATAGCGATAAAGTACCTTGATGCTGATCGTCCATGATTCTTAGATATACACTTGAGGCGCTCGACATTTAAAACCATCCACTCACGAAAATGCACATGAATAGAAGTGTTTTGGAGTACAACTGGTCTTGAAATCTTTTCGTGAAATACACCTGTCCCTACCGATAAATGGCTGCAATTTGCATGCTACGTTAAAAAAAATTAAATTTTTCATGTGGACCAATAACAACAGCGAACCGATTAAGTATTTCTGTTCATCAAGGCAATTGACTTGTTTTATTGTTGAGTAGTATTTTTTTACCCATACGATATTTTTTGACAATCATATTTTTTACATTATATATCTTTCGTACCAAAATACAAAAAAAAGCTATTTTGAGACTTTATAGGTTAGGAAATACGACCAAATAGATCGCCATATACCATACGGCCACTGTGTTGAATGCGTTAAAGATAGAGAGCTGCTAAATTCACGTTGAGGATAAGTTGAACTAAAATCACACGTACATCTGCATTACGTTTGTCATTGGACCATACTATCATTGACACGCCACGCGTAAATCTGCGCCAATAAATGAACATATTAAATTGTGTACCCCAGTCGCATGTAGTTTTTTCAAAAAAGTCGTGACGTCACATTTGCGCAGAAACCAATAGAGAAACTACACCGGCTCGGTACATACAGTACTGTGAAATTAAGCCTGATGCTAAATAATAAGCGAATTTTGCAGATCTCTTGTTAAAGATATTAGAAAACGATTAATAATGTATGATCCAACATATCTTTCGAAACAATATAGCATCCTTATCCGTTTTTTATTTGGTAGTGAATTCTTAATTATGCTTGTCACTTTGAAGGGTAATCATAAATTTTATGTCATTGGGTGTCCTATTTCTCCATTGCGCAGAGAAATGGGAAAGCAGCTTTCTACACACATGTTACAAAATGATGAAAGAAACTATTCTGAGATGTTCATGTACAGTATGTACGATCCAAGGAAAACCATCGTCTCTAGCAAATGTGTATGGGTTCAACCATCGCATTCAACTGCGAGAGCAAGCAGGCAGTAAGCAGTTCATAGCTGCATAATTGTGCGTACGTCTTTAAAATCTAAAGTACAGCACACAATATATAAATACACAAATACGAAAAAACGTGGCGGTTCTTCCTTTGACGTGGGCGTACCCGTTCGCTGATAGGTCGTGCGAGGTTTTGTGGACGGGCGTTGTGCGCGATTGGCTATCTCACATTGCGAAAGGTTCTCTATTGGCTGAGCTTCCGGCTGTCAGGTGAGCTTCCAGTCTCTGATTGCCAGACAATGTCCTGACACGTTTCTGGTCAGAGACGCCGTTTTGCTTCCATGTGCGGAGGAAGCGGTGATTTCACCTGCTGCACTTAAGTACTCTGTTGTACAGATTAATAAGCTCACGAACATTTTATGAGTCTAGTTACGTAAAATTAATTAGCTTACTAACGAATGCTATTGCTGATATGTTTAAGTGTTGAAAGCGCGGGACGAACAAATTATTACAAATTAATTCCGGTAAAATTACCATTCATAAACATAACAGTTTTCACACAAGTGTCAACGGAGATAAACACCAGCATAGTATTCAAAGTACTTAACTGTGGTATTCCGCATCAGAATACACGATAAAGAGGTAGAGCGAACAGTTTACGACTTTCAAAAACGCTCAACTAATTTGGATATGACAGCGAAGAACGAGCACATCATTTGTTTGTGTGTGGTTCGCTGGCATTCCTAGAGCCTTGCCTAAATTCACGAATATTTTTCCAAGGTCACGGTAGACTTGATACGCTTTTTATTCCGGTATAGCGTTAAGACACAGATAACTTAAGAACACAGAAGAGAAACAGCCATTTACATTGCGAACCCCCAACTGCACACGACACCAAAATGGCGTCACTAGCCCCCAACTTGTCAGAACGCTAATCGCTAAACAGCGCCTGATGATCATCTCGTCAGCCGGCAGCCCAGCCAATAGGAAACCTTGAACAGCACGCGGTGGCCAATCACACACAAGGCCAGTTCCCAGTGCCTCACGCAGCCAACCCGAGAATAGGTACGCGCATTTCAAAGGAACAGCCACGTCATTTTGCCACTGTGGAATTAATTATCTCACTCTGTGATTATGACTGGAAACATCTGATTTTCTCCAAAATAATTCCAACCGGGGTATATTTCAATTAGCTACATGCACATTTCAAGATATCTTTTGGTCTCTCTCCACGTGTATTGATGAGAGGACATTATGGCATTTGACTTAGCCAATAAGAAATCGGTGTAACCAGCACTCAAAACATGCGACTGGCGTACAGGCACCTTAGACACATAGCTCTCAACACATTGAGGTATAAGCATTCTTACTGGCACGAAAGACAAGTTAAATGTCAGTTACTTATATCAATCACTGCAGAAACACTCATAGTGTTGGGCTTTGTGCTCCCGCCAACCATCGTTCTACTGGTTAGTTAGTCCACATGACACCGGACAAGCTTACTATGTTCTATAGTAGTAGAAAATATATGATTTGTGGACACGGGAGTAGGGCGGTGGATCTGTTCATGCTGTGTCATTCCAGTCGCCCGGTGACCTTTTTCACTGCAAATTTCCCCTTTTCCCTCACAAATTTTTTTTCATTTAAAATGTGCCCATTTACCATCAAAAGTATTAAAGCCCACCCATGTGCAAAAAAGAAGCCCGCCAAAATCCCAAAGAGCTCATTTAATCCCACAAGGAGGACTTATTTTCAAGGAAAGAGCAGTGGCGGCCATATTGGTTTTGTAGGCATAGAGTAAGCCAAATCGATATACAGGCTCCAGGGTCCGGAGTCAGACATGACATCGGTCATCTTGGTTGTCAGCCATCTTAGTTGCAAAATTGGATCTAGGTGACCTTGACCCATGCCCATGACCTTGAAACAAAAAAAATTGCAAAATTTTCCAAAAAATCTAAAATATAAAATAATTTATTTAAAAAAATTAATAAAATTGAAAAATTAATAAATGAATTATTATTGAAAAATCTATTTAAAAAACACATTCACTGAGGTTTTCCCAGAACCATGTCCAGCAGACGACTGACCCCCCTTCAATCAATCACATTGTCATAAAATTACCATCCCCACCACCTTACCATTTCTCATTCCATCGTATGCAGCAATATTGTTTATTTTTATTTTGTCATTTGTTTTCCCTTTAAACACCTAGGTAGTGCTAGCGTATTAAGGATTGGTTTACCCACCAGGCGAGCTGGCGATTTAGCCACCAGGTGGTGGCGCCCTCCTTATTGCATACTATTTTCAATGTCTAGGTAGTGCTAATTACTGGATTATGTTGCATGTTTTCCGCTTCTACCGAATGGTGATAAGGATCATTCCTACAAAATATGTAAATTATCATAATTCATTTTTTTGTTTTATTTTTTAGTGCATTATTTAAAAAATTAATTTTATTGGTAATGTACAAAACTATAAAACACATATACACAGGTTCATTGATTGCAATCTTCTGTGTTCAGCGCTCGAAGTTCGCATCACCGACGCAGGAATTGTAGTGGGCTGGGAAACCCCACCACTTGACAAACGACCATCCATCACGTCGTTTCAGCCCCTTATCGAACCTTGAAGATGGCGATGCTCGAATACCAATAAACACTTATTGTGTGTGAAAAGATATGTAATGTCTCAGCTGCGATCATATTATTTTAACGGTTTTGTATCAGCAATTTTACTATACAGGCTGGTGCCGTTAAGTATGAGGAAGAAATAATACGTGTTTGCTGGTATATTTGCATGTGTAGTTAATTCGATCCTCTAGTCGATTACATTGAGGGTAATACTATTGTCCTGTTTCCTCATATAGAATACCATTAGCGGAGCCAAACGCTTGAAAGTATCATGATTCAGCATCGTGGATTGGGGACGCCCATAATATGAATTTTGGAATTGAGCGTACATTTGATATGCCAACAGGTACTGCCCATTTTAAAAGTTCATGTTCATGTCAACACACGGAGAGCTTTCGCTATTAAAAATATTTTCACATCTTCTATCTGTAGAAACCTCAAAAATTCTCGAGTTCAATTAACTGCAGCCTAGACTCTCTAGAATATTTTGGACAAATATGCCGATTAAAACTGCACATTGGTTGTCTGCTGTCACAGTGGAAGGTGACAATTGGACACCGATCTCCAGAAGGTGTCAGACACAGCGTGGACCAATGGCGAAAGCTATAAAAACGCACACATTTTGAATTCTAGCTTGTCCGAAAATGAATCTGCGGATTATTCAGGTCTCTATCTATTTGATATGTGTCAAACTGTGAACAACTCAATGTCGCATAGGGCTGTCTTCGAGTCTGTAGCCCAAATATGATGTTCCTCTGTTTCTCAGAAGCAAAACTGGACTTCACCATCTAGTTTATGTGCTGGCTTGCTGGCAATCCGAAGTATGTCTCAAGACTCCACGACCTGAAAGCCACATCAATGTTCTTGCCATATTTTACATTGGTCAACATTTTTATGAATTCAGCAGTGCTGAATTGAACATGAGTCAGAATTCATTCGATAGACTATAGTTTCAGTTCTACTGTCTCCAGGTTTTCTCCCGTACACACGATGGTGTGTGAATTCGTATTACCTTGAAAAGAAACATCAGTTCCTGCTTAAAATTTGAATAATACGTTTGTAATCTTCGGTGAATCCCAATAGCATGGAGAGTGGGATGCACACTTCCAACTTGCCTCCAGGGTATATAGGAACACTGTCGTGTTCTTAGATTGCCCAGACTGCCATTTTGGCGGCAGATAGCTCATTCGGTGTGAGCGATAGAACATTTTTGATCGTTGAGGTTATTCCCACATCTCGCGACTGGTCCACCTCGACTTCGTTGAGAAAATATGTGGTGCGATCGATCATGTGAAGAATTCTAGTCCTCAAAATATTAGTTGATGATGGGTTGGTTACATCTTCTTTCATTAGAGTCCCTCCGATTCGCAGGAAAGACTGGCAAGGGAAAGTGCAGATAGTTTGATGTTGGACTGCTATTGGAACTTTCGATGGTTGTGTGTATGGTCCGATCAGGAAAGGCTGGTATGCATGAAGTTCCATCTTAATTACGCTGTCTTCTAAAACAACAGTCTCTTCGATGGTTGGGTACTCTTCCATGAAGATTGACTTTGAAGCCGAGATTGTGGAGGAAAATCTCGCTATCATGTGTTAACTCCTGGGAGAACTCTGATATACTGATTGCAGGTTTTGCATTAAAGTTTTTTTTATTTGTTCTAATGGCTATAAATCTTATTTCTATCTTCTCAAATCCAGGCGTAGGGTGATGACTCTTTCAGATTATTTGGATTCCCATGTAGTTTAAATTCTTTATCGGGGGACAGCGAATCTTCAATGTGCCTAGCAATGTCGTCTATTCAATAAGAGCCAATGGGAGACATTACCACTTTTTACGAGGTATAGTTTGCGGTTTTTTTCATTGGTGGCCGGTATCACATTGTAGGTTTCAAAATTGACGAGGCGTATTCACCATTTACCCTCCAGGTCAAGTGGCACAAATTGTCATGCACACAGCTCGGTGTTAAGACCTGTAAGGTGAGCATTATCGACATGACTGATGGTTTCCTGACAACGTATATCCATTTTATACAATTATTTGTACGAACGAACCAGGAAGCGATGACCTAAATGTCCACAGTTCCACGTGCTTGGCATATGCTCCATCTTATAGTTGTATGTCAGCTTCATTTATTTCAGTTACCATCGAGTTCGGGTGGAGTACGCAAATTCCCAAAACTCTAATAATAGTCTGCATGTTTGCCCCATTTTATGTAAACTACCCAGTGCATACCAGGCCCGGCTGCTGCGTCCATATTAAGTATCGTGCATTCGTTTCTCTTGGATTTAGGGGGGAAAGCATCTCTCATAAAAACCCATCTGCAATATGTGTTCACTTTTTGTGCAAACAGTTCCAAATCCATGTTCGTCAACGGTCGTTTTGCTAGAGATTTCATTACATGTTCTAACTGCGTCACTTTTGTACACTTCCGCCTCCTGTTGGTTATGGCCTTTGGTAGAGAGAACTGCTTTTGTTCATTCGATTCTGTGTTGATGGCTCGGACAATATAAGTTATGGCTCAGATTAGTTACTCAAGGGTCCCGTGTGCAGCCAAAAGCAATGGTAAAATCCACCAGTAGATGTTTTCTTGGACTTGCATTATTTTCTTCCCTTTGTCATCACTCAATGTTTCACTTAAGTCTTTATAAAACTCTTTTTACCATTTCCCATTTTAACCCGTGCCTTTCTTTTTCGCTTATTACCCATTCACATCTTCACCTTGGGCTTCATCATGTTGGATATGCCCTATGTGGCGATTTTTTCTCCAAGTCGCGTGTCTGATGATTTTCTTATCTGGTCGGCCTTCTGTACAATTATCTTGTCTGCCTGGTGTCGGGTTTCCAGATGCCTGTTTAAGGAGTAAGCGATATTGTGCTGTTTGCATACCTCGTCCAGTGCATTGATACCTGTGCCACTACGTGACAGCGTTTTAGTTATTTTATGTTCCTGGCCCACAGAACTAGAATACAGGTATATGAAGCTTAAATGGTAGATTTTTTATCAGCGTATCGACGATCCTGCACCCTGTAAAGGTCTTACCTCTTCAATAAATCGCGGTGAACTAAGCGAGAAATATAAAAATATGTTCCTTTATACTTTTTTTTTTCAGTTTCATTCTAGACTTGGAACAGTACTGATGTAAAGTGCTAATAATGCATCTGCTTTGTCGCTTCTGAGGTAAAGCATTTACAGCTTTATGCAGTGAGTGTCGACATGAAATGACGAACTGCGCAATGAAAAGTTCAAGTATGGCATTTCAGTGCAAACTCTGCGATAAACAGTTAATTCAGGGTGATATTTTGAAGATACATTCTATAACTTGAAGCACTGGTTATCTGCAACTGCAATAAGTACCGCAGTTAGCACTGCATTCACCGCAGTTAGCATCACATGCACTGCAGTTTGCACCACTTGCTTTTGCACATGCTACAGTTAGCACCACACACAACACAGTTCGCACAGCATGCACTGCAGTATACACCACAGTTAGCACTACAGTGAGCACCACACACACTGCAATTAGCACTGCATGCACCACAGTTAGCACCGCATGCACTGCAGTAAGCACCACACACACACTTCAGTAAGCAGTGTATGCGCTGCAGTTTGTATCACTTGCTTTTGCACATACTACAGTTAGCCCCACAAACACCACAGTTAGCACAGCATGAACCGCAGTATAAACCCCAGTTAGCACTACAGTAAGCACCACACACACACTTCAGTAAGCAGTGTATGTGCTGCAGTTTGTACCACTTGCTTTTGCACATACTACAGTTAGCACCACACACACCACAGTTAGCACAGCATGCACCACAGTGTACACCACAGTTAACACTACAGTAAGCACAACACACACGCTGCAGATAGCACCACATGTGCTGCAGTTTGCACCACTTGCTTTTGCACATGCTACAGTTAGCACCACACACCACAGTTAGCACAGCATGCACCACAGTATACACCAAATTTAGCACTACAGTAAGCACCACACACACACTGCAGTTCGCACTGCATGCACCACAGTTAGCACCACTAGCACTGCAGTTTGCACCACACGTGCTGCAGTTTGCACCACTTGCTTTTGCACATACTACAGTCAGCACCACACACACCACAGTTGGCACAGCATGCATTGCAGTATACACCACAGTTACCACTACAGTAAGCACCACACACACGCTGCAGTTATCAACTGCATGAACCACAGTTAGCACTACATGCACTGTAGTTAGAACTGCATACACCATAGTTAGCACTCCATACACCGTAGTTAGCACCGCACCCATCGCGAGATATTAGTGGTGACATACATATGTTACTCTACCTATATACGTTAATGCTGAAGATGAAGATATCTCCCCAAAATCACGACATGGAAGCCTGTTTACGAATACAGTGAGTTGCATCATCGCAGGACTATCAAATTGTGAGAAAACATACGTCCTACTGAGCCTGCTGGAAAAACCGAAATGTCGATAGTTCGAGAACATTTACCAATATTCTTAATTGCTCCAGCAACCGAAATACCAACGACTGGCATGAGTACTGCAAGCCATGGATGGTGTGGGTTTCTTCCCTTGCAGCGAAAGTGAGAAGGTGGTGCCACCGAGTGAAGCATTGCCAAACTCGATATTTGCCTTCGATTACATTGTCTGCGAGAAACAGGAATACTTTAGCATTGGACAACATGCGAAGGTGGAGTGCATGTACATCGGCCATACTTATTCGTGCATACCCAAACAGCGGCTCTGTGACAATTCAAACATGTTGGAGCTGTTTCGCGTGGACGATATGAATTAGCGGCACATTTACGATGGTTACATCAATATGGACATAACTATCAGATTTCAAGTGTCTGTCTGCCTTGTGCTGAAAAAAAAATGCGGGGTTTTGATGATCGTTAAGGACAAGCCCCACAAAAAATGGGAGGTACCAATGGGAATACGGTCAGTTCATCGCTGACAGTCAAGAATGAGTCACAGAATATCGAAATTCGGTAAAAATGCCTCAAGGTGCATCTTGACAAAGACAAAGATGGAGGTTGTCTTGCACCAAGCACCGATGGAAATTGTGATATTGCTAGACGAATTATTCGAAATTTTGGCGAACCCGAATGATATGAGGATACTGCAACTAAAAATTTCGTTTCAAAACAGGTAATGGCATAATTTCGTTACTACGCAGTATGATGACCGAACCAAACTCATTCTTTCAGAACTATCTGTCTAAGCTCTGGGCGAAGATGGAGCATGTGAAAACTAAGATCGTCCACTATATAGTGGCATGGACGAGCGCATAACAAGTGTTCGAAGGCAAATTATCGACTTATTGAATGTCGCAAATGTGCATAATGAAGAAAATTAGAATCACCTGGGAGGATATACACTGAGGTGACAAACGTCATGGGATAGCAATATGCAAATATACAGATGGCAGTAGTATCGCATACAAAATGTATAAATGGGCAGTGCATCGGTTGGACTTTCATTTGCATTCAAGTGATTCATGTGAAAATGTTTCTGACGTGATTACGGCCGCACGACGGGAATTAAAAGACTTTAAACGCGGAATGGTAGTTGGATCTTGACGCATGGGACATTCCATTTCGGAAATGCTTAGGGATTTAACATTCCGAGATCCACAGTGTCAAGAGTGTGCCGAGAATACCTAATTTCAGACATAAAATCCCACCATGGACAGCACAGTGGTCGACCACCTGCACTTAATGACCGAGACCAACGACGTGTGCGCAGAATTTTCAGTGTTAACAGACAAGCAACACTGCGTGAAATAACCGCAGGAATAAATGTGGGACATATGATGGACGTGTCCGTTAGGACAGTGTGGTGAAACGTGGCTTTACTGGGCTATGCCAGCAGAAGACCGATTGGAGTGCCTTTACTAACAGCACGAAATCGCCTGCAACGCCTCTCCTGGGCTCGTGACCAGATCGGTTGAACATCAGATGACTGGAAAACCGTGATTTGGTCAGATGAGTCCCGATTTCAGTTGGTAAGAGCTGATGGTAGTGTTCGAGTGTAGCGCAGATCCCAAGAATCCATGGACCCAAGTCATCATCAAGGAACTGTGCAAACTGGTGATGGCTCCATAATGGAGTGGGTTATTTTTACATGGAATGGACTGGGTCCTCTGGTCCAGCTGAACTGATCATTAACTGGAAAGGGTTATGTTGAGATACTTGGAGATCACTTGCAGCCATTCATGGGCTTCATGTACCCAAACAACGATGGACTTTTTATGAATGACAATGCGCCATGTCATTGGGCCACAACTATTCGTGATTGGTTCGAAGAACATTCTCGACAAGTCCAGAAAATTATTTGGCCACCAATATCGCCCGACATGGATCCCATCTAACATTTATTGGACATCGTCGAGAGCTCAGTTCGTGCACAGAATCTTGCACCGGCAACACTTTCGCAATTATGGACGACTACAGAGGCAGCTTGGCTCGATATTTCTGCCGGGGACTTCCAACGACCTGTTGAGTTCATGCCACGTCGAGTTGCTACTTTTCGCCGGGCAAAAGGAGGTCCGACACGATATTAGGAGGTATCCCATGACTTTTGTTGCCTCAGTGTATATTACATTTATATTCACTACCTTGATTTCCCACCTCAACACAAAAACTGATATTAAAAATTACAGCGGGGGCATATTGGATGACTGCAGCGAACGCCTGTGCAAGATCGAAGTATTTTGTCGGAGACCTATGATTAAACCTATCACAGATTGCAACAGTAACAATTCTTATTCAGTGCTACGTCAGACATTGCCAGTGATCTGCATCGAAAATTACACTATTTTTGCTTGAAGTACTTGCTCGCGAAGAAAGCAAAACTTACGTGTGACCTTATAAACGAAGAAAGTTTTTTAGCCCATAACTAGTAGTTTCGATGAACTCAGGAAAAGAGATAGAGCACCCGAAGCCATGAGGACAGAAATCGACGATAGTACTGAGCCTGTAGAGAAGCGAAAACTTGATGATGTACAGACAGATAGAAACGATGGATCTGATGCGGATTTGCCACACAAGAAGAAGTTGCGGAAGAGAATCCTCAATTCCAATTCTCTTGTTCAACGGAACCTACGATCGTACACATGTCGTAATAATGAGATACGGCGTATGGTGTATACAGCAATAATGATTAATGGTTTTTTTGTGCTAATTAAATAGAGTTTATATCTGGTCGGATTATCCAAGTTGACTATTACAAGATGCGTGGAATCCCCGGGGCTTTACGAAACTCTATTTCGAAAGGAGCACAGGTAGTTTACAGAACCCGACATGCTGGAATACCAGACATCGTTTGTAACTCACACATGCACTTTAAAAAGATATTGATCCCGAGGCGTGCTTATAAGGACGAATATCAAGAAATATTCAACTTTCTCGCAGACCTCTTCATTGCCCTAGCACTGAAATACTGTACAAGTTTAGAGAAGAGAGAGAGGAACAGCGTATATGTGATTTGGTACTACCTGAACTAACTGGTCGATAGGCTGCAGCTATTGCTCGCTTCGCAAATGTTTGGAAATGACCCCTACATTAAAAAAAGAAATCGTGAAATATTCCAGTTAAAGGGTCTTTGAGTCGATCTTCTCTTTAATAGAAGAGAGATCACAGGTTTGTGTAAACTTGTGTAACTTATTGAAATATATAGGAATGGTTGTTAACTCTATCTGTCCAAAATTAATTTACAAACTAATTTTTGAAATAGTTTAATATTTTGACGTCTGCTATACTTTTGTGGAGAGCGTTTCTCTCTACCAGTGAACAACCTGCCGTGTGTTCATTAATGTAAGCCATAAAAATTCACGAAATTTTTCTGAATATGTGTACCCATATAGATGTCCACGGTAATTTTATTATTTCATGAATTAGTAAATGAGAAAGTATGAATTCCTTATGACCAGCCACTCGGGAATCGTTCCGAACGATGCCGCTGGTCGGCGGGTTTTCTCGGTAATATCCCGTTTCCCCTGCCTTTGCATTCCGGCGCTGCTCCAAGCTCACCTCGCTCCACTTCCATCGGCTCTCAACACCTCGCTGTTAACCTTTTGAGTAGTATGCACGCAAATACTTGGGCGTACGTTGAAAATGAATTTTCTCTGCCCTTTAACACAAAACTGACATGTTTTTAGTTTTACTAGTTTGCTACTTTACACCGGGATATAAGTAAAAAATTACACCCAGTCACATTTAAATTCGTAAAAATAAAAATGCTCTTTTCCATAACTTCTTAAAAGAACTCAATGGGTTCTAAAACCTTTACGTCTGTTTGCGGCACATTCATTGGGACACAGTCATCGTAATTCTTTGGCCAACAATCGTGCAATAATAAACGTTGCAGAGTACAGTAGGTGTGCGTTGTGCAGCCAGGACCAAT
Source organism: Clitarchus hookeri (assembly GCA_002778355.1). NCBI lineage: Eukaryota > Metazoa > Arthropoda > Insecta > Phasmatodea > Phasmatidae > Clitarchus > Clitarchus hookeri. Next base: position 564,617 of record NQII01000417.1, read on the forward strand.
GGGACGATGGTAAGTGGAAATACAGAGACCAACACAGCTGATATTGCTGTAGTGCAGAATATAGTCAGCTCACTTCAACATTGTCTTCAGTGCCATCTCCAAAGTGTTGAAAGTGCCACCCAAATCTCTGCACTCTGCTTATGACCAGCAAACTATATATATATTTTCTGAACGTCGAGTTCAAAGACACAATATATGCGAAATTAACTAGCACACTTGTAAAAAACAAAAAAACAGGTCAGACAGACATTACGACACGGCATTCACTCGAGCCGGGAGGCTGGAGGGGAGCTTCACTCCCCCGCCGAAATCCACGAACACGTAAATTTACTTAAAATAGGCAGCACAAATTAACAGCATAAATACGGGTCTGATGCCCAACAACCCACATACACACGGCGCCCTGCCCCCTACCCAATGATTTGGATATGTGTCGGGGTGCATTTGTTTGACAAACACCCTATTAGTTGTGGGAGCCTAGGCTCCCGGTCTCACGACATACTGGCCATTCGGTGGCATATGAGGGTTCGGCGGAGTTCAATGAACGGTGGGCTAGACTCTACAGTCCTTTGTATACAAGAGCCACACATTTATTTTCATCAGTGGCTGCGCCAGAGAGTAACCAGTGCTTCCCCATAATTAACAGTACGTAATTAGTAGAGACATGAAAACTTCGCGAGTTCAAAGACCTGCAGGCTGAACTCTACAGTCTTATGTACAAATATGCCGATGTCGACTGCACATTGGATGTCTGCTGTCACAGTGGGTGGCGACAATTTAGCTAGCGTTCTCCAGAAGGTGTCAAACACCGTGTGGTCCAATGGCTGAAGTTTATATAAACACACGTGTTTTGAATTCTAGCTTGTACCAAAATGAATCCGAGAATTTTTCAGGTCTATAGAAATTAGCTACTTGTTTCCTGGCATGTTTACTTCTGATTCAGAGCCATCCAGGAAGTATCTCATAAAATGTTAACCAATCGCAAATGTGACTTAAATATTTACTTTTTTTACGTCTATATTGCCCTAAAATCTATTCGAGAAATTACCTGTCCATAACTTTAACTTGCATGTAGACATTAGAGGTAATCAACAAGTGATCAAAAATAAGAATCATTTGTCTTGGACAGATTACACACCCGCTGCATGCCTCGTAAAACTCTCTCTCTCTCTCTCTCTGTCTCTCTCTCGCACTTTCTCTGTCTTGCGGTCTCCCGCGGAGAGGGCACGAAGAAAGGTGGTGCGCGTGAAATCGGAAATTAACGCCGCAGCTTCCCAGCAACTGCCGGCAACACACGGGCCCTGTAATACCGGGTCATTTGCCACACGATGCATCGCTTGAAACTACCTACTGTTTCCTTGCGTTTCTCTACGGAAAATTGCACGCGACGTCGTCTCTGGGACCTCGATTTCCACGCACTACTTTGCTGATACATTTCCGGAAGCAGGACTTACTACCTCTGTCTGCAGAATGGCCATGCACCATAAAGTACAACCTCTGCATTATTTATGTTTCTTGTGAAGTCTTATAGTGTGCAGTTACCAGGAAAATGAAGAATTCTTCTTTCAGTAGTTTGAAATCCGTAGTACTTTGTAAAACCCAAATACATAAGTAAGAAAATTAGTTTTTCTTACAGTGAAAAGCCTTTATTTATTTTGGGCTTGGACTGCGAGTTGGCGTTATAGATACACTAAATTAAAATTTTTGGTCAATAGTTCTCCAGGTTGCAACATAAAAACCGGGTCCCAATGCTATAAGCGAAGAATACGTCAATACAGAATTTAAAAAAATAACTCCTTTCGCCGCCAACTCCAGCCACACACTGGCCAGAAACATGTCAGAACGGCATTTTATAATTTGTGCCTGGGAAAACACTTTCCAGGCGGCAGCCCGCCCAGTACATAATATTTATAGGCAAGGCCATCTGTTTTTCTCGGAAAGATTTCCGTTCAGGTAAGATTTTAATACTCTACTGGAATTACAGCAGTGTTCTTCTGCGTATTGGTGGCTTTTCTCTGTGAGTAGACGTTTTTCTTACATGGCTGGCCAATCAGAATTAGGTTACTGCGATACTTTATATGTCTGTGATTGGCGGGTAGACACCTAAGACGCGTGCGAGTTAAAATCCTCCAATCGCGACACTGGTTCTGAAGTAAAGAGTTTTGGAGAAAAAATATTAGTAGAATCTTTTCGTGAAAAACCGGTGGCCTTTTTTAAAGATTCTCATATGGTAAATCAGCGAATTGGTACGCCTACGTCAAAGATTGTACCACGCCATTTCACTTCTGTCCAGTTCTCTGCTCTTTGGCATAAGAAACACAAATATAAACAATTTTTATGTAAACTGCTTCCGATGTGAATCCTGTAATTTAATTGCGAGTTATCACGAATCACGGGATGATTTACGTAATTATATTTTTTAAGTGGTATTTTTTATCTGGTAGACTAGTATAACGCGATATTGCCCCATCAACTGAGAGAAGAAACCAGTAATACACCAATGAGAATCTCATGAGAAATGGAAGAACAGAGAAAAAAGTTTCAGAATAGAGTAAATAAGAAACGAATACTTTCTTGAATGCGTCTAAGTACACACTGATATCTGGAGGGGGGAGAGAGGATAGATTTTAGAGGCTCTTTACGCCATGGTCTTGAGAGATGAAGGCAGATCTGTAAAAAAAAACCGTTCTAAAATAATTAAATTACATTTTATTACGGAGTCCTTGGACGACTGTAGGTCATCAAGCCTGCAACCAAGTAAGGAACGAATCCCACGCTACCTGCCATGGTTGTGAACCCAACGTCTCATTAGCAGCAGTCGATAACAAATGCTGAAGCTTGAGAGTCCATTAGATTGTGGATTTCAGCCGAAATAATAAAAACTTCTAAGTATCGAAATTTGTATATTGTAGCTATAGACAATAATGTATCGCGGGAAGAGATTGTTATTAAATTTCTTCTGCTTCAGCTCACTGTGTACATTCCTAAAATATATGTGTTTTTTCGTTATTGCTTTTTACGTGTTTTTAAAGCTCTTTACGATTTAATTAATTAGGTCAACGAGAATTCTGGCGTTCTAATAGTGAACTTTTTTGATTGGCCTGCATACAGCTAAGCCATTTCAAAATTGCGTCATCCAATTATAGATGGATCAAAAATTACAGTTTTTGAAGTTATGTTGGCACAAAAAAATATATCATGATTTTCAACTGTCTCTAATTATTAATAAAACGTTTAATTCCCATAGCTGTTATTTCATTTCTCTTATGTGAAAGACAGAAAAATATGCATCACTTGTTTAATTGAAGGAAACTTTATTTGTAATTCAATTTCACCGAACGAAGTGGCGCATTGGTACACGACTGGACTAACGTTCGGGAGGACACAGGTTCAATTCCAGACCCAAGTATTCTCATTTTTACTTCCAACATTATCCGATATCTCTCTGGTGTAGTTCCTTCATACGGGTCACGGTAGACTCAACCCTCGGTCCTGCTTGTCTGAGCGACCTGCTCTGTGTTTAGTGGCTCTGCTGTTGACGAGACATCAAACCCTACCTAATTACCTTTAAAATTCAGTTTTGTCATTGGAAGCTGTTAACAATCGCTCTTCTTACACTTAACCCGTTCGGTCACACATTAAAAACGGAATTCAAATGTTGCAATCGCGTAGTTTTTGGTATGCACTGTACTTGTATTAAGCACTTGATTTCCAAAGAGTGGACCACGCGATGACTGCCCGATGCTAATGTAATTAACCATTCAAGTCAACGAGCTGCAGAAAATAACACCAACCAGATTAGCCAAAAGGAAAACTGGACACCGGTGTATAAATGGGTACAGTACTGGCCACAATAGTAACTTTATTTTAAGAAATGGACAATATTAACTAAAATTAAAAATAAAATTTTTTTATCACTGGTGACGGAGAAACTTGGCTGATCCATTGAGGACAAGATAGACGTCAAACGAGTGTACACTTGAAATCACCCATGCAATTCGATCACAGTTCTTACAGACGTCCTGGAAGAGATTGAGACAATAGCAGACTTGCAAAGGGAACAAGTATCGAATCCCATTCTTCCAGGTGCGGAAAAACACTGGCTACTCTCTGGTTCAGTAACCAATGGGGAAAAAGAACACCTGAAGCTCGAGTACATACATGACAGTTGAGTCTAACCTCCACGTAATTGAACTCGCGAAATTTTCCTGACTGTAATTATCACTTATAAATGAGAGCATATTTGATTACGTGGCTATTATCTGAGCACTACATATGCTGACAGCCAGCCAGTGCACGAAGAGAAAGGTTGTTTGGATCAATCAAAGTACGTTTGGTTCAAACAAATTAAGTATTTGAATAGGAGTGATGAATTATTTTGTTGTTAAAACCAAATGGTTTTTTGTCATAATTTGGTTGCCCCAAACTATAAGCTTTGGTTGGCGCAACTAAAGAGTTGTTCGGCCCTACATACATCAAACCGTTTCGGTTAATATAGAAAAAAATTATCATCCCGATCGCGATTCGAACATATATCGGTTTCATCTTAGCACTACACCTTAACTACTAATAAAATTAGAATGTTTTCAAATACATCATTTATAATACTGGACAACGTGCGTAAAAAAAATATTTCGTTTAACAGGTTTGCTTTTATATTCCTGTTGAACGTGGTTCATCAGGATGTTAACGCGATTATTAAGTACCAATAAATGGGAAACCAAACACTGTTATTACCCTTAGTGTTACAAAATTTCCAAACCAACTCTTGAGCGGTATTTTCAAACGAAGTAAATAAACTGGGCCAAACAAGCTGTACAGTTGATAAAACTAAATATTTTTTGACAGTCAAATTTCTGTTGGCCCAGTACAGATGTTTTGTTTATTCAAGCGTGTAGTTAGTTAGATGAACATAATTAATTTCGTTGCTTTTCAAGTTTTGTTTTCTCAACAAAATATTTTGTTTGGGCAACTAAATTTATTTATGGCCCTTTCAAAAAAGTATTCTCTTGGCTGCACCAAACCTTTCTCTGCCTGTAATACACTTTATTCAACGGAGTAATCGTGCCAAATGTAGTATGATTGTATAAGCCAATGGTAAGGTGGTAATTGGGAAAGATGAGACTGTCATAAATGGCGTTATTATAATGTAGGGTATAAGTGACACAATTCTATCGTCTCTTTAACGGAATTTAATGTGTACAGTGTGTTACGTTTCTGCCTGCGAATCAGAGACTTCTAATGTCAGAGTAATCATATTCTGATTGGCACTATCACCTGTATGCCACACACGGCCAGAAACAACAGGTACACTGCAGGCGTGCGTGCATGATATTGAATTCTAGTCTCTGCTGAATTATATTCTCTAAAGAGCGTGTTCCTAGACACAGGTGGGGGCCGCGGAGGCTGAGCGGTTAGACTGCTCGCCTCCCACCAAGGCGAACCGGGTTCAATGACCGACCGGGCCGATCCCGTATTCACGCAAGTGGGAATCGTGCCGGACGATGCCGCTGATCGGCGGGTTTTCTCGGGGATCTCCCGTTGTCCTCGCACCTTCACTATGGCGCTGCTCCATACTCACCTCATTTCACCCTCATCGGCTCTCAAGACCTCGTTCTTAAGAGGCGCTCAAATCTTTCTACTCAAATCTACAGATAGGGAAATTATACGTTTGTCAAACACTGCAAGACTCCCGAATCAGTAAATACGTGTATCACTTGAAACGATAAGCAGAGTTATGAAAGTTTGACGTTACTCTTGATAAACTGCTAGATTTTGCAACGCTGCTCACGCTTTGATCGGACTCGTTTATACTTTGTCTACGTCGTCTATAGGAAGGCTCTGTTCTTCAGAGCGATTGATTCACGTCACACTGACATGTTTATTGACGTCTCGACGCCATGTAGGGAACAGGGTGCCTCCGCGTAACTTTGAAACGTACTCAGCTGACCGTTAACAACAACACGATCTCGCCTGTCTCTGGAATGACTTCTTCCTCGCTTTTTCTGGCGGCGTGGGGAGTGCCGGCAGTTAACAAGTAACGACTGCTCGCTGACCGGGGTGCGACGGGCGCATGCGTAAGGCGGAGTTACGTTACCGCACACGGAGTCACGTCACGTTCGCGTGCCGGGGAGAGGAAGCCGTACGTCGGCGGAGAGATGTACACGTAACAGGTCCTGCCTGGAGCGCATCGCTGCTACATTCGTGTCGCCATGTCCTCGCCGTGCAGTGAACACGCAGGGGCAGCGACATTTCGCGGTAAGGATTTCAAGGCAAGACACAACTCACAGCACTGGAGGGTCGTCCAGCTTTCTTGATTGGCTGCACCGTGTTTGAGCTCGTTATAACTGTTTGCACAACAATCACGAAGCCTCCGTGTAAGAGTTACTCAGTCCTGAGTGGCTGGTTCAAATGCGGGAGCGGCACCGCCAGCCAATGGCGGTATAGCAACAGCTGGGGTGTACACGTACTATTAGAGTCTACTGTGTGCTCATATTTTTTTGGGGAAAAAATCACTGGTCTTATGAATGTGAGGTACATTTATGGACGTGCAAAATACGCGATATTATTGGTCATCAAGCTAAATTTCACAGCACTCTTTTTATAAGAGCAGGAGTCGTTTTTCCATTGGCTTCTTCACACATGTGAAGTCACGCCCTTCCTGACTGAACTGCATGTGACTGGGAAACACAATTGTGATGGGTTCATTTACTGGTGCAGAGCAACACTGGGCTTGTCGAAGGATGGTCCAATGACAAACGTAATGCAGAGCTTGTGTTTTAAATTATACGTGGTCCAAATATTAACGCGAATTTCGCAAGTCTCCTAGGTATAGTCTATTCGCAGTATATTCTTACTTTTTTAAATCACATCTTTGAAGAAACGCCTTACATATGACGTGTTTGTTTACTTTTCAAATATGTCGCGTATGACAAGCGTTTATACATGTGTGTGTGCAGTAGACAAAAAAAAAATATTTCGCTTTTAAATAATACAAATAAAATCAGTGGGGAAATATCTGTGTTTTTAATGCCTGGTAACAAATAGTTCTCATGCAAAATATTATTAAAATGAGTGCGCACAATTATGGTGCATTGTACGTTTGATGCTATTTTCTACACTTGGTTCAGTTTTCTTTGTACGAGGTGGAGGAACCGCTTGAAAGTAGAACAAAAACAACGATTCAGAAAAGTTGGAAATTATCGTAAGTTGACTACAGAGCGATCACGTTGACTGCGCAGGACTAGTCCCGGTGTTACAACATATTACTGCTTTCCTTCAAGTACGACTATCGTAAACGACGTGCGTAGAATTTTAAGTTAGAACACCGTTAATGCAGACAAGTGCTTTGAGATGTTTTTGTCCTCCCTCCATCCAATTTTTAATGCAATTAGATTAGATCCGAATACCGAAACGTATTTTATAAATATGAAAATTATCGTATTTTGAAAATTAAGATATAAACAAACACGTTCGTCATTATTGACCTCGTGACTTTGACCACTGTGTTGGTTAGGTCAATTTTGGGAACATGCGTAGGAGACGAATAGTAGATCTACCTCGGCTTTAGTATAGGGTTCTCGCGGCCCACTCCAGAGATAAATGTGAAAATTGGACACGTTTCACAACAAGCAGGACTTTATTTTTTACACTTAAACAATCTGAATCAGCGATATCGATTACTAGGATTATTATATATGTTCTTCAGTTAGTGGGCTGTCTAAGACAGCTAATCAATGGTATGAACTGAGCTTTCACTGCCAGGCCTGTGCAATTCACCCGGAAACAACAGAAGTCAAAGTTTTATCAGTGAATACCAGCGACTAAACTTATCAATATAATTTTACTGACCACAGATGAGCAGCTTGAGCAAGTCAGCATTCTAATTTACTGACTTTCAACTACGGAAATAGCTGCTTTTTTTTTCCGTGAAAATCTCTACACGCATTTCAAACTTCAATATCAGAAGCACGCGAACTTACTCGTTTCCTTTGCTAATTGGTAGGGTCAGTGATATTTCGCGAAAATATTTCGAGACAAGATACAGACCAAAGCACTGTAGGGTCGTCCAGCTTCTTCGATTGGCTAAGAAATGTTCTGACCCACGTTAACCGTTTGCGCACGAATCACGAAGGTTCAGTGTCGGAGATACATAGTCCTGAGTGGCTCGGTCAAAGACGGACACGGCGCAAGCAGCCAATGGTGGTATAACAACAGCTGAGGGGCGTATATATTATTGAAGCCTACCGTGTACTCCGATTTTTACGCGAAAATTCGCTGGCCCTACTAATTGGCCACTTGTCTTTGCGCGAAGACGTTTTTTTAACATTACTGGGCTAGTCGTAATCATGTTACTACAAAAATTTACCTCCATGATTCGTGAGCAGCCATTTAAAACGTGCGGGCAGTAAAATTCGTGCGATCAATGAATTGTATATGAACTAAAGTATTTTGCTTTACCACTAATTGTGGAATAAATCCGCAAAACAAAAGTGTTCCTATTGTGATATCTTATTCCTCCTGTTAAATACTTAAAAGTTTTTCAGCTCCGGTTACATTCAGTGCAAAAATTATAATATTTGTAGAAAGCAAGGCCACAAATTTTGAAACGCCATGAAATTCCAGATGATTAGAAACAGAAAAACTTCGTGATTTTGACAACCTATTTGAAAACTACCCAATATGTTTTGGAGTCTCGGCTATTTGCTAATTGGTTTTTGTCCTAGTGGGTAGCCATTAACACATTAGGCTAGGTGGATCGATATTTGGGCCTTGTTTCTTTGCAGGTCTGTTATTCACCCAGTATCCGTGTTGTGTCTGATAAAGTATTGTCCAATTGTAAACGTAGCAGAAAGAGACGTGTGTTTGAAGATTTGCTTGTCATAAATTGAATTCGTAAAATACTCGAGTTCCTATGTATTAACACAATGTAATATAATTTTTATTACTTGATGAAAACTGTAAACTTCTTGTGCTGACGAAGCAATACATGGTCTTCTAAATTCAATAGCATTATGCTTTGACGGCACTTGCTAAATTACACCATGTTGCAACTTTCTAATAACTCTAACGAGAACGTTGTATGCATTGTATCTCTAGCACTCAAAATTCGAAATACTCGAATGAAATCGATGGACACTCCATTAAATTCAATCGTGATAACTGTCACAGAGTAAATAAGTACACAAAATCAAAATGGTGTGTTGGTTCTTTTGATGTAGGCATTAACCGTTTCTGATTGGCCGTAAGGCACTGGGAACCGTTTACTTTGTCTGATTGGATACTGTATGCTGAGAAATTTTCTTTATTAGGTTAAGGGGCCAAAGTGGGGGAGTGGTTAGAATACTCGCTTCCCACTTTGGTGAACTGGGTTCGATTTCCGGCGGAGTCGATTCCCGAATTTTTGCATGTGGGAATCGTGCAGGACGATGCCGCTGTCGGCAGGTTTTCTCGGAGGTATCCCGTTTCTTCCACCTCTTCATTCCAGCGCCGCTCCATTCTCGTGCGTTTGCTGGTGTTTACAAATGAAGTTCACTGTAGAAGAGGCTGTTTCGCCTATGTATAAATCTGGTATTTATGAATCGGGGGATACAGGTGATTCACATTTAGCTTGTATTAAGAGTGTATGTAAATAATTCATAATCGACCTTAAATATTTACGTTTATTATAAACCGTACATGATTCCTAGCTTAAGAACATTCTCGAATACGATACGACAAAATATTCACATGGGAGAACACAAGCCCAAAATCCTAATCTAAGACAAAGAAATTAATTTCCTCAAAAAAAAAAGTCAATTAAGGCATCTGAACAGTTACGGAAATACTAAGTTTTTAGAGTGATTGATTATTATTATTATTACTACTAAGACCACCTGTCGCGACAATATTACAGCCAATGTTAGATTTCAATACCCTACTGGCATATCAGCAGTATTCTTTTGCATATTGGTGGCGTCTCAATGGGAGAGGAAGTTTTCTTACTTGGCTGGCCAATCGGAATTAGTTTACTCCGATTATCTACGTCTGTGATTCGCGGGTATACACCGAATAAGCGTGCGAGTTAAAATCATCTAACTGCGACACTGTTTCTAAACTAGCGCGTTTAAGAGTACAACAAGTAGTGGAATATTTTTGCGAAAAAAAAGTGGCTCTAATTATTACTTAAAGAACCATACGTAACAAAGTCCCTTAACCACAATATAAACGAAGTACCTTTAAAATGGAAAAACCTTTTATTGAAAATACATAGGTAAAATATTTTTAAGCAAAACATGCTATATATATCATAGGCTATTTATTATAAACCATATAAACCGCATGGACTTACAAGCTATAATAACTTACATAACAACAAATAAAAAATATTTTTATAACTGTAAAAAAGTTATTTAATTTATTTCAGCTAAGAAAATCACTATTTGCTGGTACGTAATATTTTCTTTTATTTCATGACCTTGAGTGTAGTGGTTTGGGCAGCTCTTACCATCGAGTTCTTGAGAGCCGATGAGGGTGAAGCGAAATGAATATGGGAGCAAAGCCAGAATTCAAGGGCGGGGGAAATAGGAGATCCCCTAGAAAACCTGACGGAAAAGATTATCGTACGACACGATTTCTACATACGAAAATCCGGGAGTGACCCAACTGGGAATCGAAACTGGTTCGCCTAGGAGGAAGGCGAGAACGTTAGCCATTACACCACCGACAACACTATGAACTTTTGATTTGGGCAGTAGAGAGATTATGGGGACTTTAGCACATCGGGACCTGATATCAGAGCGTCGGAGCTGTTCGTTCTCTGTCATTCCAGTCAGCCGGCGGCCATCTTGGATCAAAGTGACTTTGACATTTACCTTTGACGTTTGACAACAACAAATTAAAAAATCCAAAATAAATTATTTCAACTTATTAAAAAAGTTATTTTAAAATTTTTCTTTAAATAAACTTAAATTTCCGGAGGTCCCCCCTACCACCTCCACCAATACTCATTTCATCATCTTGGTAGATGCAGTTCACCATCTTGGTAGGTGTCAAAGCTACCGTCCACCATTTTGCTCGGTGCAGTCCACAATCTCGGTAGGTGTATGCCTCCAACTTGGTAGGCGTTACAGCCTGCGTCCGCCATAGTTAATTTTTTCGTTTGTCCTTTGTTAATACATTACTGGAGTTTGTCTCTCACCTTCGTTCGACCGCCATCTTAATTTTATCGTTTGCCATTTGTTTTACTTTGCTGGTGTTGTCCCCAGCACCGCGCCCAGTTGAATAATTACCCCTCCCCCCTTCCAATATATTTAATTAACTAATTTCCCCACCCTTGATTCACATTGGCAAATTGCCCACCCCCTTCCAAGATAATTAATTGCTCCACCAATGGTTTTCATTGTCTAATTACTCGGGTGTATTCGGAAATCTTCGTTCAACCAATTAGTCGGTTCACCTCCACTTCTTTTTCTCATTGGCTAATTTCCCCACCCCCTTCCCCACCTCCTCCAAATATTCACATTTGTTCGACTAATTAGTTGGCAGGCCTCCACCCCCTTCACCTGATTTACATTGGCTAATTACTTCACCTGACAACCTCTTGGATTGGCTAATTGCTCGTGCATTTTCGAATACCTTGGCTCCGACCAATCACCGACCTACTTAAATCGCGGGGGCTGACTATTTTTCCACCTTTAAAACTCTTTATTATAATTACCCTGAACCCCCTCGGGAAATAAGTCATTTGTATCGCTCTTAGAAATGTACGCGTGTAGTCCGAGCGACCTTAAAATCATTTCGGCCATTTTGGCATATGGAAGGATGCGCTCGCTTAGTGCCCTGAACAAACGGGACGAGTTACCGTACCTGCCGAAAGGATTTCTCCTGGTCTAAGCACCTTGCGAAATGTTTACCGTATTCAAATATTTGTTGGCCTACCTGCAGTAGGACGAAAACATACAGGACTGCCTCCCGTGCAAGAAGTGTTTCGAGGGCTGAACTACCTCGGTTTCCGACACGCCACATCTCAAGGGGTTGGTGCAAGGCCCGCCAAACACCCCTCGCGACGTCTGCGCCCGTGGAGGAAGACTTCCCCTTTGACGTCGCCGTTTAAGACAACTTCCCCATTGAAGATGCCCACCCCTTAGAAGAGGTCTTCCCATGAAAGACGACGTCAACGTGCAAGCAATCTACTCGCAATCTGTACCCATGGAATATTCTCCCTTCAACAAATTTACTGGCAAGCACTATCCGGAATGTAAACCAACATAGAACATAGTTGCCCAATGTGTTTGGACCTCGATAAAGTCTTAAATGACTTTATAAGAAATTTTTTTTTAACTCGGTGTATGCATGGGAACCTAAAAATTTTTTATATAACAAACAAAATGTAGTGAAAAATTTAGTTTTTCAACATTCGAGATTTTCGCTCGTTGGAATCGTTCACCATAAAGCACACTGCCTTCTCGTACAGTGACGAGGACGAGAAAACCAAAGTTGTCAGTTTTTTAACCATGTCCATGAAAGCAACTCCACCGCACCACTCAACAGACTAACAGCCTACAGACGTACGAAACGCACAGACTATGGTGTGACGAGGGGAATATTCCGCACGAGGAAATCCCAGCAATGCTGAACTCTGCCATAGTTCCCTATGACCCTGTGAATGCGATTGGAAGACTCCAAGACTCGGCGATTCGCAATGCGTGCCCCATTGGAACGAACTTTGACGACCTTCACAAGCATTTCGTTTGCCTGCCGATTTGACATCTCGTCGAGATGTACGCCACAAGACTTTACAAGTGCAAAAATCTAAGATATTGCTGTACTCCATGAAACTCCGAAATCCTAAGACTGCGGAGATATGATAACTCATGTAAAAAAAAAAAAAAAAAAAAAAGGAAATCAGAAACCATTTGCACATTTAAATAAAAAAACTTGTGTAATGCCCTCCAACACTCAGAAAGAAGAAACAAGTGTAAAAAAAAGTATTATTGTAACGATTGTGTAAAAATAAGTGTGTTTATAACAATATGTATATAAATGTATCTATTTATTTATTTTATCTCGAGATATGGCTTGCTCAAGCAAGTTTTCAAAAAACACTGTTTGAAAGGAAAAACTATTTAGTATATCAGTTTTGGTATAATCTAAAAAAAAAATATTTAATTATTATCTAGCCGCAACTTACATAACGCATATATATTTTAAAAATAAGTTAAAGACTTCGAAAAATCATGTGTCGTGTACGGATGTGTTATGCAGCTTTATATAAAGTAATCGTTGCTCGGAAAAACCAAAAACCGAGTTAAAAACACTTTGCTAATCCTTGCGGTATGTGATACGTGCAGTGAGGGATCCCATGCAATACCCCTAAACCAAGCATATACGCTCATCATGAAAAACATTTCCTCCTAACTTTTTAATTCACACATTTGGAAATTTATACAGTGGGAAAAAATACCCATATGGTTTCTCCATATGCGGTGATTTTTCTAGCACCTATTGTCAGCATATAAAACTCTTTGTACGAATAAATAATGCAGATGTAGTAAGTTTTGCAGGTAAAAATTATTTACCATGAGGAGACCTTAACGTAAAGGTACACACACCACAAGTACAAAATCATAAAAAAACAGATAACTTCGGCAAAAAATGTCTGTATTTACGTACATTCGAGTGCATTCGCTCCATTAAAAGATATATCTGAACGACGGTAAAACACGCCCACACTCCCTCTCAGAGTCCAATCTCATTGCAACGTGAATTAAGACGAATGAAAAGTGACATGCAAACATTTGTATTATATGTGTATGGCCTCTAATCCAACAGATGTTAATAGAATTTACTGTTTATGAAAAAAGCGAACTAAAACATAGTTTTATTGCCGAGATGCTAGTCAACCATTCAAATTTATACAACAATACGAATTTCAGCAAAGACACGAGCATACAGCTCTCATTCACCCCCCTTCAACCTCGTCGGGACATCTATGGAAAACTTCACAAGTACAAAAAATTAATGCATATCGCAGCCAGTACATTACAGAGACCATGCAATTATAGAGTTATATTAATCCCTTTCGAGTGTAGAAAATTTATTCTGTGTACAATGTTCCTTTGTAAGTAAATTATGGCTCTAACGCCATGCTTGTTTTTTTTCGTATAAAAAAATCAAAACTGTAATTATTTATTAATTCCGGCGAAACCAAAGGTAATTTGTGATGCTGTGTAACTAAGAAATTCCCGAGAGGGAGGGGGGGCGATCACTCTCCACTTGCTCATATGTTAACTACACACACGGAGCCCAAAATACACCAATTGCAGTGGATACTGATAGACGGATTATAAAAATATTAAGACGAAAGGATACTTATAGCAGTGGTCACAAGTCCCATTACAGAAATAAACGAGAGACACGTGCAGTCGTAATCTGTGCTCGCGCACATGGCCTGCCGCGCTGCACCAGGTGTGGAATTGGACTTCGCCCTAGCGCACTGACCGCCGGGGGGAGGCTTTTCACTCCAGCAGTTGGTTTTATTTCTAATACAAGCCAACTTTCATTCACAGGATATTTAACACATATGTCAACGCATAAGTCAACACCAGCGAACATCCATCTTCAAGGAGACCCGTGTTTGAAACTCGACTTGTTTTGCCTGAATTTCTATTTTCTAAAATCTCTCCAAGTGAATGCCAGGATTGTTTCTTGGTCAAATTCTTACTTGCTCCCGCTTTCCCTAGCAACTCTCCCCTTCATAAAATTGTATACAATTTACTTTTGAGATTATTATAGCTTGCACATCACAAAGATAACGTAAACTCAAGCCACTATTTCACGTGAAACTAAAACAGTCAAGAATAAAATATATTTATGTGTGTCCATAATAAGAGGAAGGGGGTTGCGCTATTTTCTCTCAGATAGAATCCGCAGCATCTGGCTTTCAGAATCATGAGCCAGCCAAGTTTCAAAGACTAACAATATAAAAAAAAATGAAACACGTAATGCAGACAAACGTATACGTTTTATCTTAAAAAAAATTTACTACAATGAGCACAAATGTTAATTTAGTATCAGAAATTCATTGCATATTTCAGTCATACCGAGAAACCATTTCGCATTTTAGCTACAGGTTTTTAAAGCTACAATTTTGCAAACGGTGTGGCCAGTCTGATGACTGTAGGAATATATATAGCAAATCGAGTCATTGCTATTTTCTTCGAAATCCAACGAACGACTCCTTTAACCTTCTTATACATTTAAACTTAGAAATTTTTCCATGTCCATATACACAGTGATTATTTATTGATAAATTGTTTGGGAAGATAAATCTAACACTATGTTAGATCTGCTCACATCTGAAAATACGAATGTAAACCTCTTTCCATGAATAAAATATTCAACTCTTGTTGCGAAGGGAAACACTAAGATATTTTTGCACCGATTTTATATATATATATATATATAGATTCATATATGCATTCAAAAACACACACTTGCGCGCATTAAACATAATTAAGGCAAGAGAAAACAGGCCACTCATTAGAAGAAAAGGGGAAACAAAACTCTCAGTAACGAACATAAGATAATACATTTAATGGCCCGAACAGTGCTACATATTTATATTTCCGAATCGAATCGATATTCCGAAGTGAAAACCCCCTAATATTTAAAGTTGTATTAATCCTGAACCTTTAAAGAAAACATATATGTTGACACACAAAAAACCCGAACATTGAAAAAAAAAAATATGTATATATTTATAAATATATATATATATCAATCTCCAGTCCACTAAAAAAGAATTTTCTTAACTGCGTAGTACGCATTATAATATCAGACATAAATACCGATTCTAAAATAGTCCCCAGTTCTTTATGACACTGCAGATAAACATACACATGTTGGCAATGTTTCAGCTCAAAAAGCCAGTGTATCACATATACATTAGAACTATACATTTTCGAAATGTCAGAAGGCAGAGCTTAATCACCCATCACAGGTGTTCATTATTGCAACAAACTTCGTGCACCTCCATCATGCCCAGAAAGAGTTCTGAAGTTTGCTAGCAAACTTGCGCTCTGTCAGCCCCTCGTGATGCTATGCAGATACAAAATATCGTATAATGCAAGTACATAAGTTATAGGTACACAAACAAAATATTGAAATTACACATGTATACGTTCATGAGATTTATCACCCAAGTAAAATTAAAAATATGTCGGGCTGCAAAAGTGATTACTCAGGTCTTAAGGCTTACTGCAATATGCGAAATTATGAATATTTGGACACATCAGTTCAGTTTCCGCATCAAAAATGGCACCCCAGGCCGATTTTGCAGCCATGACCCCTTCCCGGTGTCACATTACAGGACGTCTGTAGTGACTAGAGCTCTCGTTTCCCATCGCGAGTACGCGTACAGCATCCTTTTATTTGCAGACATATTTCCGGACACGAGGGCCACCTCAACACCAGCCCTCTCTTCTCTCGGTCTATTCCCCCCAACATGACCACATAAGGTAAATTCCCGGCCTGGTCGCACCCAGATTTTCGCCCTTCCATCCCTCAAAAACCTCTCTTCCTCAGTTCGTTTATTTGTCAAACCAAATTCAGCCGATGAAACAGCCCAAGAATGACATAACACTGTATATTGAACCATATTCCGCGTTACGAACTTTCTCGTTCAATTATTCTTTAAAACCAACTCCTGTATTCTATTTTATACACCACTGAATAATTAGTTTTTCAGAAATTCTGTACTGTAAGGTTCAATAAATTGAAAGTGCACAACTGAGAAAACACAAATATATTGTACTACTTTTTCCATGAGTTCAACATTTGCATTCCTCTGATGCTTGCAGATTATAGATAGTACACAATGGTTTCATTCATTCGATGTAACCGATTTCCTTAAGTTCCCCGATGATTAAATATTTATACTTACTGTGCAAGGCCATAAAATGTCTGAGTCTATCAACAAGTTCATTGGAATCTTCAGGAAAATAATGTAATTCCTGTTCTTGTAGTCTTGTGCATTATTCACAACACATTTTTTCAGCAAAGCTGGTGAGGAGATGTCCGAAGACGTCGAAAAAATCGAAACTGTTTTCACCGTAATCACCGTCTTGACTATCGTATACATGGCCCTTTCCTTTATCGCAACTCTTCGAGCCGGAACGAAATCTCAAATACACTGAAAAAATTTCGGAAAAATCACTGAGATACTATTCACTATAACATGTTTATTTACGGAATATTCTCGCAACACACAGCGAGCAGCGTCTTATCGATTGTGATTAGCAGAAGTATTGACGGGGGAGCATATCATGCAAAAAAAGACTCCCCTGAACCCATATATATATATAGAATCGGTAAATAATTGTTGAAATACTACAGCTGTCGATACCAAGCACGATGGAAAAACACCACTTTGAATATTTACAAAAAAAAAAAATTCTAGTAACAAAACCTTACCGTTGGGTAATACAGAGAACACGAAAATATAGTGAATATGCGATTGTAAATATGCATAAAATCGGTTTTCAACTATGGAGATTCTATTTTCGCGCATATGAGAATCGTGATTGATGCAATTGCCAACAGAATCACCCGTGATGGACTTGACGATGTCCGGCAGATTTTCTCGGGCCACTCGACCTTCTTCGCCGACCTAAACGTTCTCGCCTATTTCAGCTGCTAAGCTCTCTTTCAACTCAAAACACACAGTGTCCCCTGAAAAAAGTGTACTGTTGTGGGTGGGCGGGCCTCCCACCACGATGTTGCATGGTTTAAATAATCGCTTAGTACCAATGTTAATCAACGCAGGTCACTGACGAAGAGTAACCAACGTGTGAAAATTGTTTCATTTTCTCGAGTCAGCTGTTGGAAACGCAGTTCAACCCACCAGTTTTCCAGTGGAAGATATCGAGGTTCTAGGAATTGGTCGGTCGAGAATCAGTCAGCTCATCACTCAGAATGGAGGAGCGGTCGTCCATAAGAAAATTTTTACCATTTAATTCAGAGAGAAAATACGGATGTATTACATATATTTAAAAAAACGTGAGAGCACGCTGAGAATACCCCCATACACTGTTCGCACTAGCAACGGCCCCAGACAAAATATAAAACCCGCAGATACAGTCGCCAAAGCATATTTAAATTGCCTACATGCATATTATATGTTAACATAAATATTTATGCATCTTATATGGGAATATAAAGATATATTTATATAAGATGGTCATTAATATTATATGCTCATATTAAAATATACCTAAAGCATATTAAACGTAAGCGTTTTTAATACATTTTTTTATATGTTTTAATAATAAAAAAATAAAATTATAGCATTTTTTTGGGGTTAAAGGTCAGCAGAGGTGAATGTCAAAGTCACATTGATCCAAGATGGAACCCGGCCAACCGGAATGACAGAGCACGAACATCTTCAACGCTCCTTTTCTAGGTCCCGATGTGCCAATTCCTCATAATCCCTCTTCTTAGGGCCACTCGTTTTTCGCGAAAAGATTTTCGTGAAGGCTAGACTACAATGAATTACTGTATACGTGCATATTTTCTTTTGTTTTTGGCCACTTATATTTGTCGGGAGAAAGTTCCTTACCTGACTGGACCAATGAGAACTAGCTATCTCCGTTACTGAGTGTCCGTGATTCGTGGGCAGACTCCTGCGATGCATGCCAGTTAAAATAATCCAATCTAGAAAATGGAGTACAAAAAGTCCTAAAATATTTTCGCGAGAAGAGGTGGCCCTACATGAGTAGTGCCACTTATTTTTCGCGTAAAACTCGGAGCACGCAGTAAACATCAATACTATATACACACCTCAGCTGTCCGTGTTTGACCAAGCCACTCAGGACTGAGTAAATCCGACACTGAACCTTCGTGATTCGTGCGCAAACGGTTAACACGGGCCAGACCATTTTTTTAGCCAATCAAAGAAGCTCGTCGACCCTACAGTGCTTTGAACTGTATCTTGTCTCGAAACCTTTTCGCGAAATATCACTTTCCCTACCTATGAAAGAGCGAAGAAATTTGGGCGCCTCTTAATAGCGAGGTCATGAGAGCCGATAAGGGTGATTTAATATAGTATGAAGCAGCGCCGGAATGAAAGGCGGGGAAAACGGGAGATATCCTACCAGCGGTATCGTCCGTCACGATTCCCACATGCGAATATCCGTTGACCCGGCCGGCCGAAGATTGAAACCGGTTAGCCTTGGTTGGATGCGAGCTAGCTAGCCGCTCAGACACTGCGGCCCCTTTGAACCTTTTAACCTGAGAAACAATGTTATCGACTAGGTGAGGGAAGGACATCTTCCCGTCGTTCTTCTTGATCTCTTATTACGTTAACGTTTTTACTGGCATGAAAAATTAATTTCTTTTCCTAGGAAATATTTCCTCAAGTCTACCCACAGAAGAACCACCCATCCTGAGATTCTTTAATTTTATTTATCCGATCGTATTTATGTACCAATTGTTCCATCATTTAGTTTAATAAACGTTATTATCAGTCACAACTTGCCCTCGTTGCTTTGAAAGAACTCAAGTTCTGCATCTCAGATAACCTCGTTAGTGAAATTAATACTTTGCTAGTTTACTCGCTAATGTGGTTACTGAGAACGCAAAACAGAAATTTTTGCGTGATGGCACTTTGATGTAGTACAGTGAGAAGATGATTGGTTGCATTTCGCGCGGGCAGAAACAGCTCACACGTTATTGACTACACCGTACCTTGTAGTTTTGAGCAGTGCATTGCAATTTTCTCTCTTCAAACTGATTGCCAGGTGAAATTTTCGACGCCTCTGCACGCGGGCATATTCCATACCAAATCTTCCTTCACACATTGCTGAAGGCTGAGGTCACAGAATACGTAATCACACAGATACGATTTCAAAGTGCGCCCACTGAAATCCGTTCACGCATGTCGATAAACCCGCTTTACCATCCAGCAACACAGAGGAAGATATCCACCATTCCGCACCATAGATTGAATAAGTACAAGTAAACGAAATGGGTGTGGCGGTACCTCTGATGTGGGCGTAACTATTCTATGATTGGCCGAGTGAGGCTCTGGGGAATGGGTCTTACGTGAATGGCTACTGCGTACTGAGAAAGCTTCCCTGTTGGCTGTTATACTGGCTGGTACGTAGGATAACACGCAGTCATTGGCGTAAGGATTTCCGACATGTTTCTGGCAAGTGACGCTATTTTTCTTTCGTGTATTGCTGGAGTTCACAGTATATGCGGATTGTAAGAATAATAAGGATCACATTATAATCAAACAGCTCTTGTACTTCAGATACTGGAGGTATAAAAAAATCGTTTAAATATAACATAATATTTGTTAGAACTTGCCTATTTTAGTGTTGAACAACTGCAGTAAGAGGTACAATTAATATAAAGGTGATAAATTGACAAAACCTTGTAAGAGGGCCTTATATCTTGCACCACCATGAAATAACACCCATGTTATGGAAGGTATCTAAAATCAGCCTTAGTAGAAAACATTTTAAATGCAATGTACGGAATGTAGTTTTCCTCGCAGTTTGCGACTATAAAAGATACATTATTGGAAAATAGAATAAATTATGTCATATAAAACCACTGAAATATGGTAAACATTTTTGCCGGCATTATTTATTTTAACTTCAGGAAATTATTGTGTCAATTTGTTATAAAAATAAGCAAAAATAGCAAAAAACTACAGCAAACATGTAGGAAAATCAATCACCTTTTGTTACAACAATAAAAAAAAAAGAAAATTTAAGGAGTGTACATATTGTCACAAAATTTCTTAATTAAACATATTTTGAATAAACAAAAACCTATTTCAGTAAAAAAAATCAGCAACAGTCACAGTAAATGTAATCTTCCCTGTCGTATTTTGCAAGTCCGACACATTTTTCACGTACCCAAATATAACGCTTTTTGCAAGCTTGCATGTCAGCCTGGTAGTCTTCTCTGCAAGCAGGGCAATAGCAACGTTGTGTTGTGGTAACTGATAATAAGGTTTGTAAAGTTGCAATAACCGCTTGTGAGGGTGCAGTAGTTTCTGTTGATGCAGCAGTATTTTATTTGATGCAGCAGTAGTTTCTGTTGATGAAGCAGTAAATTTTTCTGGAGCTAACACGGATGTTTATGTTTATGCAATATCCTCTAACTGTTTTTTGTATGAGTCATTCTCGGGGACACCTGCAAACCGTTTTATTGTCAGCTTCTGTGCTTTGTAGTTTACTGCCTCTTTAAGATGAACTTTAGGTGTTTTGTTTGCTTTCTTATGCGGTGTAGGCAAAATTTCTTTAAAGGGTGACTTTGTCTTTTCATTTCTGTATTTAGGATCTAGTGCTGCTAACCTTTCAAAGAGAGGTGTTTCTTTGTATGATTCCTCTACTTCATTGTATGTGACAGTACTAGGGGCTAAGGTTACTTCAGGAATAATTTTGGGATAGAATGGATGAATTCTAGTCGCACGAAAACCACTTGTTTTGTTGCTAAGAGTCATGCATTTGCTCAAAACCGGAGTGAATACTTCAGAGAAAGTGTTCTTTGTCGATTTCTTGTCGAGGTCTTCAGGGTTTTGGTCCCACTAATGTAGCAGTTCAACATCCCAATGATGTTTGATAGATCGGAACATTGATTTGTTGATTTGTCAAGTGGCTGTAATTGTTGGGTTGTATTGCTTGGTAAAGAGAAAAGAATTATTGAATGTTATTCTGCTGTATCCATAATAAATACTTTAAGATGAGATGTTGCTCCATCTATTAAAAGTAAATTTTGACCTCCGAGTTTAAATTTTGCTAAGAGTTCCAGTTATTGGATAAAAACTTTAACCTTGGGTGTCATCATTACTTGTGACCCTGGAGAAAGTCCAAGTTTGAAAGTCTTCCTGTAAATCTTTTCTTTAAACAAAATCAATGGTGGGGGGGGGGGGAGGTTATCACATCTCCCATGGCACTAACAAATGTAACAGCTGTCATATTATCATCATGTTCATGAGAGACAAGATGTACATGCTTGGCTCCCTTAAGTACAAGAACATTTTGTTGATGATGGAATGTCAAGTGAACCCGTTTTTCGTCCATATAAAATATGTTCTGACGGCGTACTTTAAGGTCAAGCTGGGTAATGAGAGCACCCAGTTAAATAAAGCAATCCCTAACATGAAGCCACGAAACAATTCTGTACCAGATAATTGCTCTACTTCGCTGAAGGTTGTGTTTTTCAACGAATTTGAATATGCACCAACGCTTAAGTACTGGCGTTTGTGGAAATCCTATAAAAGTAAAGCGAGCGAATAATCCTTTCTTCGTGGTATTTCTTCTGATCTTCAGTTACAATTTTATGACAACCCAATTTTTTTCGAAGCTCCCGGAATTTGAATGCTTTCTTTGAATCAAGTTTTTCTAGAAATACCACTGTGATTTTCGACATATCTGTCAGATTTCCCTTTTCTCAGTAACTCTAAAGCTTCCTCCATAACGCTGTGGGTTAAGTAGCCTCTAAGGCCAATGCATTTCTTACCCGTTGTGACAATCTGAAACATAAATATAAAAGGTTTTCTATTAATTTTCAATGGATTTAACCATCCCCTTGCTGCAATTTTTTCTTTAGAACTTAAATAATCTTAGGTATATTATATAATCACAGCTTAAGAAACACTTCCACAATAATGACAAAATAATAAATCATGCTCGTGTTAATAAGTGTCAAAATATGCGATAGAACGGTATTCAGTTTTAAAGTTATCTGCCAAATGAGATTCAGAGAGAATTTCACTCGCTAACAAGGATTGAGATAATTAGTAATAACTATTGTGTCAGAAATGTTTTTTAATTAAGCTCTGATAGGGGAAAGACAAAGTTTGGTAGATTAACAAGCATTATTGTTATTTGTTTACTTTGTCTTTCATCATATATGTAGATTTATTTAGATACTTATTAATCATTTACTCTTAATGATTACACATTACATGTGAATGGATGAATTTCATTAATGTTAACTTTAAACCGTCTAACGAGTCGAATACTATGACAGTCAACGTATTAGCAATTAACTTGTCGGTAATTTTAAGTTTTAAAAATGAAACCTCTTAAATGGCGCCGGATGTTCCAACTTAACGTGTAAAAACAATCATATTAATTTGAGTATATAGTGCATTATATGCAGTCCATTTTTATTAAAACTTTGAGAAATTTTTTGTTTGTGTATTTTCCGATCTCCCTTCCTCTGCATCGTTATACCCCTGACAATTACTACAGCCATCGTATAGAATAAAATAAGACCATAGTTAAACAATTAACTCACGATAAACGAAAAAAATAAACTTTTTGGTTACTGCAGGAAATAAAGTACATTGTGTATTTAATGTGGGCCTTATCTCCTGCAACGTTGAAATGTAGGATTGAGGCTATCCCACCTTTTTCTTTACATCCAAGCTTATCACATTTATATAATTTAATTTATAATTTTATACACAATACGATAAAAAAATTAACTAAATTATAATACATTATTGACACTGAAATAGAAGGACATTACTCCACAGAAATAAATGAAAACAGAAATATTTTACCTTTCTCTATTTCTTCCGTGTCTGCTACGTGCACAATAAAATCCACCAGCTTCTCTTGTTCACCGCTAGATGGCAGTCTAGGTAGGTTACAGGATGGGTAGGATAGCCAAAGAAGTAAAACGCAGCAAATATGGAAATAAGTGCTTGGGTATTATTACATGCTGGACCGTATCCCCTCCCGACCAATCGTCATTAAGGCCTCTTAGTATAGTTACATTTCATTTGGGACAGGCAAACTTTTATGTTCTTTAACAATAAAACTGAGTACTTACTGCTACTACGTTTGTATTTGTATTATTACTCGTTTATAAACAGTTTCACACGTCTTGGAGGGTTATAAGTGGAGTGGTGACATTTAGGCGGCTCTTAACATCGAGGTCTTGTGAATCGGTGAGCGTTGTTAAATAATAATAATAAATTCAGTACCAGATATGTTGAAATTTCTAAATCCTAAAACTGTCAAAACGTTGGTAAGGAAATGTTTATCTAACCAAATAACAGCAGATTAATCATCGGTACCAATCAGCAGTGTAAGGTGTCTTTTCTATTAGCAAGAGATCCCTTAAATGAACCTAAAAAGGGGTCGTATGGAAAAACGGCTATTCCGTTGTACCACTGAGTAAACAAAAATACAGATGTGAAACAGCCACTTATTCCGCGAACTCTCGGCGCACACACTAGCAAAATGGCGTCACTGGCGAGCAACGTGTTGAAACACCGTTCGAAAATTACTTGCCCGTCAGCAGCCCAGCCAATCGGGAACCTTCCTCACCACGGAGTGGCCTATCAGGCACAAGACCCGTTCCCAGAACATCGCTCAGCCAATCAGTGAATCTGTACGCCCAGGCCAAAGGAACTGCCTCGCCATTTCATATATATGCACTTATTTAATGCATGGCTGTGATTGGCGGATTTCTTCCTCTGACTTACTGGACGGTAAAGTGGTGTTATCAACACGCGTGAAAGGATTTCACGGTAAGCGCTGCATGTATGCGTATTCTGCGACTTATCCAATGTAGCAAACAATATTTCGTCCGGAAGACGCCTACGCGCAATTTGCATTCTCGCCAATGAGTTCATGAGCAGAAGCCATGGAAATTTCCTCCGCCAAAAAGCTGGAAGAGAAAAATATTACAAGGTTCTGTGGTTGTACGATAACCTTAGTTCATTTGCCGCGTATTCTTATTCAGCAGAGTGACACTAATGAAGCTTCGATATGTGCAATATTCCCTGTGTGATGAAAACTCTGAATGATATTTAGTAAGCAACAGTTAACCACGTAGTTGTTCCACAGAGCAAAGAAAACCAAATATTATGTTATTCCTAGATCATAAAGCAATTAATAAGGACATGCAAACGTAGATTTTTGTCACTAGCCCGCATGCTAGATTCCAAGCTGATATATATATTATGACAAATGTCATTGGCGGACAACGTGCGCAGCTTCGCCCAAGAAAATATTTAGCAAATAACAAGGAGACTAAAATGTTAGGTGACCGATGTCAAGCAAAGCTGTCAAACAGATTAATAATGATCCCGTAGAAATGCCAGTAACCAATGAAATTACGTATAACACTCAGGTTGATATAGGGCAGTGAAGTCTAGCTTGTAACCAAATAGTAACGTGAATTTTTTCAGTTATCTACCTACAAACAAACTCCACTGATTGGAATATATAGAAGAATATGACAGTTAGCAAACTGACAGAAACTAATTAGTGTTTGGCAGGTATTAGTCTCTTACATAACATCATCTGCAGTGGCATAACATAACATAACATCGTCTGCAGTGGCATAACATTAAATAACATCGTCTTCAGTGGCACAACATAGCATCGTCTGCAGTGGCATAACATAACATAAAATCGTCTGCAGTTGCATAACCTAACATAACATCGTCTGCAGTGGCATAACATAACATATGATCGTTTGCAGTGGCATAACATAACTTAAGATCGTCTGAAGTGGCATAACATAACATCGTCTGCAGTGGCATAACAGCTGGTGGTCTCTTCTGATGAAGGACCAAAGGAAACGTGTGTTAATTTTTTGTGACTTATGGGATCGAAATGCATTAATAAATATCTGGATGAAGAGCGAATGAGAAGTGAAAATTCTGCCATAACGTACAAAAGCCTTCTTCTATCTTCGGCAGCAGCCATTGTATGACTCTGTGCATCAAAGGTAAAGGGCACAATGTCCATATGTTACAAAACTGTGGTTCTGTAATTTTTTTATTGTATTTTTCACGTTTTTTTCGCTCTTTTCCGGAGTTAAAAGAATTATCTCCTACAAGGAATGATACGCGTTTGAGCCAGTAGGAAAGGACACTTCTTACCATCATGGTATCAAGGTAAATAGCAATCCTGATATATTTTCCGTATTTGTGAAATAGTGCGCTGTACCTCCTATACACAGAAATAAAAACCACTGGAGTGTATACTCAACTACTAGTCCTTCTCAGTTCTCGAATAGTACAGGTACTTTCCAATTTCTGTTTCTCTCATGACTTACTTATTCCCTTCTCACGCTCATACACACCCACCAATACTTCGAAACTGAGGGTCTGTGATTCGCGGGCAGACAACTGCGATGCGCTCCAGATCAACTTCCAATCACGGAAGTTTATCTGTGGTCCAGTGTTCTGGAGTACAAGTAGCCCCGAAATCTTCTCGCGAAAAAGAAGCGTGCAAAATTTGCGCTGTGCTGTGGCCACAGAATGGGCCCCAAGACGTTGTTTACTCGTTCGACCACTTCCATTGGTCGACAACTTGTCTGACACGTCTCAAGGTCGCTTTCAGGGAACCGTTAATTCTCAAAAGGTGAGCAACCGATCTCCAGTTAAGCGCTCGCACAGGTAAATGACGTATGATCGCCACTAACCAATTAAAACAAGAATTGTGCTCAATTAATTATAAGATACGGAAGTCCAGCGCGTTATAAAAACAATAACGCGAATTCAGCACGCTTCTAGCTATAGGATGGGAAACTGGAATATGACCTTAACATATCTAACAGTGCGAGTACAGAAAAGGAGGATATATTACGAAGCATCTGGACCTATACCTCATTTCCAATGAAATATGCTCACCTGCACGCAAACAGGGGCAGAATATTAACACACAAACTTTTTAGCAATTTTGGACGTTGATTTTTACTTAAAAAATAAATCTTCGAAGTTTTAGTTATTTTAGTTTTTTCGTATTATATTATTTAATTCTTTGACGATGAAAGCTATTTAAAACACGTCTACGCAGTTAATTATATCTTTAAACGTAGGCAATTATTTCTTCCGTTTTACATTAGAATGCAATGGTTATGTTCGTCATATAAAACTCCCTCCCACCAAATGTATTTCTCAACATTTTTGAAGTAAATTTATCATTTCAATATGGTTTACACCGTATTTATCATTTGATGAAATTTTGAACGGGTGGTTTTTTTTCTATATGAAATGCCAGGGTTTGCAAATGGCTTTAAAGCACTAAACAGACCTTGCCAAAAAAATAATTACAAAAAAATATCTAACAGTACGGTATGAATCGACTTCTTTACATGTCAATTGAGGGGTTTTTGCGTAACTAGGAAGTACATTTAGGGTGATCAAATAAATGACAAAACATCAACAAAGATAATAAAATTAAGAAAATAACATTAACCTTTTTATGCCAATAGAAATTAATTAAAATCTCTAAATTATTAGCCAATTTTAGTTCCATGTAGACCGGAAAAAAAATGCAAAACGTCACAGGTATGCAAATATTAAGACGAAAGGAGTTTCAAGTTTTGTAAATGTCTGCTGTATTTGCTTTGCCCTGCTTTCCGACGCAGATGCAGAACGGGAGCAGTGGACCTGTTCACTTACGAGCGGTCCTTTAACAAGATTCTTGTGGGTTTTAGAAAGCACCTTGTCAGAATCTCCCAATTAAGAAGCTTGTCTTCGCAACTCTTCCGCAAGTTTCTGGCCCACCGTAACTCAACTTCCTCCACCCTAAATTCAATTTCACTTTGAAAGAGGCTTGCCTGTCGTTCACGGTCTAACACTAACAAATAATTTTTCTTCCTTACAACCGCAATAAAAAGTAATTTTGCAACTCTTCCAGCTGACTGTAACATTCCAAGATGTACGGCCGAAATTTTTTTATACATTTCGTTTTAATAAGAGCGTTTCGATAAATATACATAAAATATATACTTCTGGAAAAAACTACACACTCATTTAGGTACAACGTTTTATAGGACAGTACAGTTGTGTTGAATTTCTTTGATATGAAATAATTGGATCGTTGTATCGACACTATTTATTGGTAGTGACCCGGAAATTTTGCGGGTACATTCAGCAACAAGCACGACTTCACATTCGAGTATATACTCGGGGCAAAGTTAGTTGTTTATTGGCCGTTGCTCCGGTTTAACCCCAGACCAGGTAATACGGGGTTGGGTCGTCTTGTTTATTACAGGTTAGTTATTGGCTCAAATCAGTCAAGGGCGTGGCTTACAAACTGCAATCCGATTGGAAAGAAAGTTATATTCACACATGTTTGAAGTTTAACTTGTCCTCCAATGAACTCGGGGAAATTTCCGGGTCCATATTATTTCGTGAACTTAACTATTCTGCTTGATATATTTTACGCTAATATTATCAATACATGGGTTTTTCTGCTTTACAGGGTTTAAGATTTGCTTGATTATGGAGGTTATTCTTCAATACAACAAACTAAAGAACAGCAGCTTAAAAAAAAAAAAACAATAACTTGCCTTTCAGATGTAGAGAATATTTAATTAAATAAATTTTTTTTAAAGGATTTCAACAAAGACAGTTACTTATTCACATAGCTGGTAAGAATACGTATTAAGATTACTTCATCAATAAAGGAATGGTTTACCAAAATAAGCGGCTCATACTATTGTTTATTTGAATATGGTAGGATTTAAAAATGCGTGTTTAAACTGTTCCAACGAAGAACAGCGAAATAATCTGCGGTGACGTAATTAAGAAATAGAACATATGCTTGGTAGTGCCAACATAATTTTCTGAAAAAACCGAAATTATATTGGCTTGAATACTAAAAACCTACTTGTCCATGTGTAACACTTGGCTTCGTGATCTATGAAAGACCGCCGTTTAGTGCATGCGAAGTCATATTACGAGCAAGTTGTACATAATGAAAAAAATTGGAGAACTGCAGCGGCCCCAGTTCAGAACTCTGTACTAGAAAAAAGGTTACCTTGGACAAAACATAGTTTGTTTTGTGCGACCAAAATAATTAAATGGGAATTATGAAGGGGGACAGGAAAATATTTTGTTACTTAAAACCAATTCACCATGATTTTCATATTTGTTTGCGTAAGACTTATAATGTTCGGTTGGTTCAATAAAGTTTTGAATCGCTCAGTGTGCATTAACCAGTTTCGGTTATCATACAAATTGAGAGTGTGACATAGATTCCCACCCAAAACGTTGCACCGGAACACTTGGCCTGAGCACCCTTTGCTTGCTTGATAACTGAATGAGCTACAACTTACGTGAATACAAATTTTGCTTATAAAGGAAACGTACGTATAACATTTTTTTAGGTTTTAAAGCTCCGCAATGATGTTTCCTGTTGGAATGTTTCTTTTTTTGCGTTTTGTATCACCGTTATTAAAAATCAATAAATTAACACTGTTGATATCTAATTGTCACGAATAACACAAACAAGATTCCGAGCCACTTTTTGTACTAGGTAAATAAAATTACCCATTTACGCTACAGAAAACCAAATAAATGCCCATTCTGTACCAAGTTCTAGCCGCTTCAAATTCTGTAATATGAGACATCGATTATTTTAAGATAACTTAATATGTTTTTATCCGTTTCGAACTAAATAGCGATTGGAATTTATCGTGACATTTATAATATTAACGTAAACAATACCCCTTTGATGAACGTACTTGTTTTACTGTTAAGTGTAATTAATAACTATAAATGATATTACAACAACCAAATAGTTGATCAGATCAACTAATGTTTTGTTTTTAATTATTTACACTTTAAAGTAACGAATGCACACATTTGGCGCAAAGCGGGATGAGTAAACGAAATATTGTTCATAGTAAACAAGTACTTTTCCAGCAAATTTATTTGGTATCCGCAAATAAATCTTATTCTCAGTGTCAAATTTAACATATTTGTAATTAACTAGGTATACTTGATACTGAAGCAGATACTGTTAGTAATAGAGAAGTGATATTTGTGAGTTCAAAGCTACTTGCATTGGACTTTAACTGCCCTACAGAGATTCTGAAGAGCTGCTTAATTTCAGTTTTTTTGCTTCAAAGTCATGACATTTTTAAGCAAAGCTAGAGAAACCAGTTCCCTATCAAAACTATTTAACTTAATATATTCCAAAACATTTCATCACAGATGCAATTTTGGGGTCAGGTGATTTCAACTACGTGCGCCTCTTAGGATAATGCATACGAAATTACTGACCATCATTTACGAAGTAATCGACTTCAGATTGTTTTGGTCAAACGTCTCTACTCAAATATACTCGCCGAATAACCAAAGTATATATGCAGATATGTATATAGGATTGTAATGTCTAGCATGAGCGGGAAATGTTTGCGAAAACCGGTCCATGCTATCGGAATAATTAACACCGTTTTATGGTCACCATGGAATTGACGTACAAGTCCCGTAGATTCTAAAATTCCACGTTTTGAAAGTATCACCCTTACTCCGATTTTAGAATGTAAAAACCATTTGTCGGAGTCAGAGTAATGTGTTATTGGTAGGGGCAGTGATATTTAGCGAAAACATTTCTAGACATTATAGTCAAAAGCACTGTAGGGTCGTTCAGCTTCTTTGATTGGCTAAAAAAATTTCTTGCCCGTGTTAACCGTTTGCGCACGAATCACGAATGTTCATTGTCGGAGTTGCTTAGTCCTGAGTGGCTTGGTCAAGGACGGACACGGAACCAGCAGCCAATGGGTGTATAACAAAAGCTGAGTTGTGTATACAGTATTGAAGTCTACTGTGTGCTCCAGTTCTTACGCGAAAAGTCACTGGGCCTAGTAATTGTTACTCTGAGATATTTACATCAATAATTTATACATGAAGGCGCATTAATTTCTACAAATCACATTACCGACATGGTAGAGGATTATATACTCATGCTTAGGGCCAGTAATTTTTCGCGAATAAATCATAGCACATAGTAGAATTCAATAATATATATTATTCACATTGGCTGTTGCCATACCTCCATTGGCTGCTGGTGTCGTTTCCGCATTTGACTGAGCCACTCATGATTACGTACATCCGACACTGTACATTCGTGATTCGTGTGCAAGCAATTGACACGGTCCAGAGCATGCTTCAGCCAATCAAATATGCTAGATTATTCTACAGTGTTTTGAACTTTATCTGGTCCCGAAATCTTTTCGCGAAATATCACTGCCCCTACTCATGATCAGCTATGTACAGATCAACCATATGATACCCATGAGCTTGTTATAGCCATTGCTGTGGACGCAAGCATTGGCACGCTTAAGAATGTTCGACGCGAAAAACGAAGGTGATCGCGTTCAGAGGAAACTAATCACTGAGAATTGCGCATGCAAAATCACAAATCGTCATGGAACAGCACTTTCGCACATTTATTCCACACCGATTTATATGATCGTGAATATTTTACACTAAAGACACGCTAACAGTCGGTAAATAGAGTCGGGTGCACGAAGGAAATACGTTTCCAAGCACTATAGTTAGGGACAGGTGTTTTTCGCGAAAAAAAACTCGAAACCAATTGTACTTCAAAACACTTTTATTCATATTCACTTTCGTGAATGGATGATTTTAAATGCCACGTGCCTTAATTGTCTGTCTGCGATTCATGGACGTACAGTATCGGAGCAATTTATTACGATTGGCCATGTCAAATAGGTACATGTCTTCTCAGGTAGACACGTGGCCAACAACCAAAGGAAGTTGTAGTTGTGAACGTTGAAGTCTAGGATGGCCATGAATATTTTCGCGAAAACCACCTGTCCCTAATTATGATCAATTAATGGTTACTTCCAACTACTGTGAATCCCTGCTGAAGTTCTACGTTTTGGTTATTCCTCCGCCACATGCAAGCAAAATTTATCCGTGTCTAGAAAACTACACCAAAGGAACAGCACACCGCTTTCGTGCACACTCAGTGTGAAAACATATTGCATAATCACTCTTTATTAAAGGCATTACAAAAACACATATTTTCTGTCGGTTTTTAATCACATCAATTATAAATCGAGTTTTACGATTTACAGAAAAATAAAAGTAAACTTTCAGTTTTACAAAAAATTGTCGTATTTCTATATTAACAGATGTATTAAAACCTTGACGGATCTAGGAAACCGCCAAGTACGTAACACATTGCTTGAATGTGAAGAAGTTGCGAATATACTATAGTTTGGTAATGCGATACAAATAAAATAGTTTTGTTACACTTTTAAATACACTGAAGAGCAAAAAAAAATGGTATAGGCGTGCATATGCAAATAACATAGGTATGGAACCAAATAGAGTAACGCGATGCGGTTGGCAGCTAGATCCATTACTGCTGCTACAATGGCAGGTTATCAAGATTTAAGTGAGTTTGAACGTGGTGTTATAGTCGACACGCGAGAGATGGGACATAGCATCTCCGACGTAGTGATAACATTTGCATGTTCGCGTACGATCATTTCACGAGTGTACCGTGAATATCGGTAATCTGGTAAAACATCACATCTTCGACATCGCTGCGGCCGGAAAAATATCGCGAAAGAACGGGACAAACGACGACTGACGAGAATCATTAAACGTGACAGACGTGCAACCCTTTCTCAAATTGGTACAGATCGTATTTGTGAACTTCCCTGTGGGATTCATGGTGTGAATTTCCTCCTGCATACCTTCAGACATTAGTCGAGTCCATGCTACGTCGTCTTACGCACTTATGCGTGCTCGGAGGGCCCTACACGATATTAAGCAGGTGTACCAGTTTTTTTGGCTCTTCAGTGTATGTTAATGTAGTTGAGAGGTTTTGATCTTAAAGATTTTAAGCCTTAGTGAAGGTGAACTGAGATGAGGATGGAGCATTGGCGGAATGCAAGGGCGAGAGAAACGGTAGTGCACCGAGAAAACCCACGTTTCCCATACGCGGAAATTCAGGGTACCGCACCAGAAGTATAATAAGATTCGCATGGGTGGAAGGCCACTACACCACTGCGGTCAAAAATTTTTTAATACATTTAAGCATATTAATCGATATTTTGTTGCGAAACGAATAAAGTCTGCTATTGGGAACGCGGTGGTTTAGTGGTCAGACTAATCGCATTCCACTTAAGTGAATATGGTTAGGTTTTCCGGTGGCTTCACCTGAATTGTCGTGTGTGGGAAACGTGGGAAAACATAAATATTAGATATATATCATTCTCGTTAGTATCTCCAAATTAATCAAATTTAAAAAATTTTAATCGTAAAACTTTGGTTAAAAATAAGTGCCAATGACATCAATATATCAAGAGAAAATTCCTGTCGTAATTATATATATGATGTTTACCAGCATTTCGATTTTTTTATTTCTAAATAAAATTTATAGTCATAAGTTAAACCAACACCGCTGATAAACGAGTGTCAGATTTTTAAGAAGTTTTTAACATGACACTTCTGCCACTTAAAGTAATACTTTAGTTGAAAACAAACATTGCCTGAATTTTTTTTTTATGGAACCTATACGAATAAATATTATTATTTTAAAGTCTTATATGTACACTTAAAACTTTATGAATGTTTTTTTTTTTTCAAAATATTTTGCATTATTTATTAAGTTAAAATTGTCATTGCGTTACGAATTTATAAAATATCCTCAAAATATTGTCAAAACATTTGGCTATTGAACGATTCTAAACATCTCATTGCGCGAATTCCACATGAATAACAAGAAGTAGGAGGTACGTTTTTGATAAGTCTGAAGCCAGTTTACAATTGACCATTTCCGTCCTATGTTAAGGACTTTGAATTTCAGCCTGCTGATAGTATGACGCAGAATTTAATGGCAAGTGCCACCTGTTTCTCGCGAAAAGAATACCACACATAAAAAAAATTGATTAGCATGATTTTCATGTGGAACAGATTTTATTGTATGTGAGCGTTACGTTTCTGATTACGAATCACTGACATTAAGTTTAGGATTGAGTCATCCTGTTCGACCAATGAAGCAAAAATAACTTGTTATAAATAAATAGGTCGGAAACTCCGGTAAGGTTGCACATGTACAGGTAATTGAGTGATATCTAAACCTGTACGGAAATCTAGAGCAGTTACGAGTTTACGCCAGTGACCGCAGTTGCTACTCAGCAGGTTGCTTTAAATGGACGTTGCTGTAATTCAGGCAAAAGGAAACTGAGGTCAGTGACACTGAACACGACAGTTAGTTGGGCTACGAGACGCAGGCAATAAATAAAGCAACACATGTTTAATTTGACCACTTAGTCGTTTATTTGGACGACTTCACAGTAAGTTAAGAACGGGTTACATAACGTCAACACCGCCTGACCTTGTAAGCCTATTTGCGTCCTGAGCCGGGATACTGCCAAGGACTGAACAAGTCAAAACACAAAAATAACGAGAATTTATTAGCATTCCAGAAATGTCATACAAGATATGTTTCCAGATACCATTGCAGAGTTAATGTATTTTTTTGTACTAAATCCTAATCGACATTATTCTATCAGCACAAACTAACTAGATTTTAGTCGTCAGTAACAAGCACATTAATTTAAAAAAAAAATTTTTTTTTTTTTTCAAATGCAAATTTTTTCTTAAAACTTGTGCAAGCAAGAAAACTTCCTGAATAAAGCGGACAAAAATGTGTACCTCAGACACAGAGTAGATAAATACACAGAGCCGAAGTGGCGCACCGGTTCCATTATTGGAGAAACTGTGTGAACGGGCCTCGTATCCTATTGGCTGCCACCTGCTTCAAAATGTTTGCTATTATCTGTGCTACTGGAAGGGAGGTAAAAGAGAGGGGGGCAAGTAGATAACTAGGCTCTGATTTGCGAACAGTACTCTGTGCCTCAGATGTGTCATCAAAATTTCCAAAATATTTACTGCTACTGGAATCTGAAGATATTTTGTTATGTGGTGTAAGAATTCGGAAATGCATGCCCATAAAAAGGTACCAAAAAATTCTGTAAATTGATTTTAGTACACGCTAAACATCAAACACTTGAGTATTTCTGTTATGGTTGCAATTGGACCACAGTTTATTAGATACGCCTACGTGAGCTGTAAACCAATAACACACCTGTAAAAAACAATAACCGAAACCTCTGCCACCTTCTCTGAGGTTAAACTGGCTACACAGTAAATGAAAAAAAATCTGAGGCTCAAAAATTTATATAATCATGGAGTCTAACTGACAACTCGTTTGAAAAGCAAAATTTTCTTCCCCGTAACCGTAACACTTTGTATAACATGAATAGCGATATTGAGATGGTTAAACACTTTGTATAACATGCATAACGATATTGAGATGGTTAAACACTTTGTACAACATGCATAGCGATATTGAGATGGGTAAACACTTTGTATAACGTGCATAGCGAATTTGAGATGGTTAAACACTTTGTATAACATGCATAGCGATATTGAGATGGGTAAACACTTTGTATAACGTGCATAGCGAATTTGAAATGGTTAAACACTTTGTATAACGTGCATAGCGAATTTGAGATGGTTAAACACTTTGTATAACGTGCATAGCGATATTGAGATGGTTAAACACTTTGTATAACATGCATAGCGATATTGAGATGGGTAAACACTTTGTATAACGTGCATAGCGAATTTGAGATGGTTAAACACTTTGTATAACGTGCATAGCGATATTGAGATGGGTAAACACTTTGTATAACGTGCATAGCGAATTTGAGATGGTTAAACACTTTGTATAACGTGCATAGCGAATTTGAGATGGTTAAACACTTTGTATAACATGCATAGCGATATTGAGATGGGTAAACACTTTGTATAACGTGCATAGCGAATTTGAGATGGTTAAACACTTTGTATAACGTGCATAGCGATATTGAGATGGTTAAACACTTTGTATAACATGCATAGCGATATTGAGATGGGTAAACACTTTGTATAACGTGCATAGCGAATTTGAGATGGTTAAACACTTTGTATAACATGCATAGCGATATAGAGATCGTTAAACTCTTTGTATAACATGCATAGCGATATTTAGATGGTTAAACACTTTATATAACGTGTATAGCGATAAAGAGATCATTAAACACTTTGTTTAACATGCATAGCGATATTAAGATGGTGAAACACTTCGTATAAAATACATAGCGATATTGAGATGATTAAACATTTTGTATAACATGCATATCGACATTGAGATTGTTAAACACTTTGTATAACATGTATAGCGATATTGAGATGACTAAACATAGCCTTCTTGAATTTTTCACAAAATTTTTTACATATAAGATAGTTTCCATTTCTATTTTGCCAATATGAAATTCCGAGTAAAATAAATGTCGCCCTCCTTTCTGCTGTAAAGCTTCTTGAAAAAGCATAAAGCCGGAGTTATGACAAACAACATACCATTTGAGTAGAAAGTTGAACATTTATATGTAACAGAGCAGCGCAATTGTTACCTGTAATAGAATTCAGAATAATAGTTCAACTGCGATGGCCGAGATTTGAACCTACAGCCTCCAGAATGCTGATAACATGCGCTAAAGTGTGAACTGAGATGCTCTGTTTGTGCTTATTTTAGGCGGGCAATGCATTTAAAAGAATCCTGTTAAAATATGCAGCTTTCCTTCTCGGCGTTCCATCATTTTACTATCCGAATTAGCAATATCCAATAAAAACAGTACATTATTTCTGGAGGGGGGCGAGCTGGTTCCACTAAATTTCAGTCTCTCTGCAACTGCCAGAGGAGAGTGGACGTAAACTATTGTCCTAATTGCTTTCGTTAACCGGGAAAAGAGCGTCGTAATTCCTTTAGTGAGAAACAAATCAACAGCACAAACGGTCATTATGTCCTTACATCTGGAGCGGTTGCAGCTAGTTATTTGGTTTAAAGCTGTTATATAAGAGTCAATCCGCTACCAGGTTCCTTCCCTCGTAAACTAAATGCATTAGATTACGTAATCACTACTTGTTTCTTTTTGCTGATGTGTATGTATACGCAGATTTCTGTTTGTAGTTTGGTGTTCTGCCAGATTTCCTACAACCAATGTTTACGTTTTCTTTTCGCCTCTGTCAGTGAACCATAATTTACTCTCTCGAACCACAAATTCGGCTATTTCGCGTATTAGCAGACCTGGAGTGCAATTACAGTATTCACTCGTTTTTATTTTACATATGTACTTAACCTGACATATGAATTAGTTAAACCTTGACCATATTTTTTTTTATTCAGTGTCAAGAATTATGGAGGTATTAGAAATAGCAATAGTACATTAGCTGTAATATAGTGAAAACATGAAAAGTCATAAATTTAAATATCATAAAAATTAATTTCCTTGTAAATATGAACTTTATAATATACTGCATGAACCAAATGAGATTCATTTTAATGAAAGACTGACAACTGAAAAAGAAATGAAGCAGTACAATTAAATTATTAACGTTTATATTGAATTCTTATAGTTAAATTGTTATCTTCTTGATTTACAGACCAACAGAAGATTCAACGCATCTTAGAGAAAGCAAAATGCGTTTCACAAGATCAAATAAGACAAATTATATCACCTTATATTATTGTACATACTTCAACAGTCAGGCTTATTCTTCTAAGGGCTATGATATTTGTATCAATTATATCGTTAATACATGTTTTAAATTCCAAAATATAACGTCGTTAATGAAACAAATATTATTTAGGATTGTAATAACCACCCAAGACTCGGCACTAGCGGAAATAAATATGGATGTATGCACGTGCAAATATTCAGTGGCATCGTCCGGCACGATTCTCACTCGCGAAAATTCGGAGTTTCAAAGGCCGGGAATTGTACCCGGTTCGCCTTGGTGGGAAGCAAGCAGTCTAACCGCTCAACCACCGTGACCCCCAGAAAGAGTAAGTTGCAGTGTTTACACTTAACAACATTGCATGGGATTCGGTCTTTTTTTCTACCAGTTTTTTGTTGGTTCTTAATCCTGCAGGATATGTGTAATAAAGTGTGACCGACGTATATAACTAAGAGAAACCTGATTTTCGCGAAAACATTTCTGCTCAAGAAGGACTTCAATTTTCTACGTGCACGCTTGCAGGTAACGGTTTGTTATTGGCTGTGTGCTTTTACTGTAACACAATTGGACACTCGACTGGGCGATCACAATTTGTTTTCGCCACACTGAATAACTGTGGTTCGTGGACGGAGACGTGAGTACGCATTACATTCAATACGATCGAATTAAAATTTAGATATGAGTTAAAATATCGTTTAATACAAATTATAAGGACTTGGAGGAGAGCGAAAAGGGGTTTGGTGTTNGGGAAATATACAAGTGTTTCAAGTCTGGCTTGTCCGAAAAAGTAAGTGCTAAAATTCTACTTCAGACGCTAAAATTTTGTTTGCAATTGACGTCATAGTATTTGTGTCTTCGAGCTTGCTCGTTACTGTCTGCAATACATTTATGTTCATCCCAGTTCAGCTATATGGCTCCACGTGTGATATTAATAATGCGTGGGCAAGCCTTTATTTGGCGTGCTGCCTGAACGCCCCACCACGTATATGATTGTGACCAGGTTAGGCGGCAGCAGAGTTCAGCGGTCAGGAAGACGTTCCTCGGACCCCTTGTTACTTGGAACAACCGTGATCACACCCTCCAGACTGAGATGCGGTTCATGACTGCGTGATGTCCTGGCGACGCAGTTGATCGCGCGGGTCTGCTCTCGCCGTGACGTTAGCCTGAGACGATGCTCCAGAAGGAGACTGGAGAATGGGTGTGGCAACTGCTGTTACCCGAAGATCCTAATCAACCGCCGATGTCGTGACAATGCTAGGACCTTTCAACTTCAACTTTATAACGAAGAGTTTTTTCACTTGTTAATTATTTCCAGGGTGAAGGTTATATGATATGGGTTTTTATTCGTATGAACTTTCGTGGTTGGATGGTTTTAAATGTCACGTGCCTCAAGAGTCTGTCCGCGAATCACGGACGTACAGTAACGGAGTATTTGATATCGATTGGCCAAGTTAAATAGGCACATGTCTTCTCGCGTAGACACGCGGCCAATAACCAAATTAAGTTGTAGTTTTAAACGTAGGATATTGTAGTCTAGCATGGCTATAAATATTTTTGCGAAAATCACCTTTCCCTGTACATGAGTGGATGAGTGAAGAGACTTCAGTGACTGTTAACATTAAGGTTTTGAGAGCCGGCGAGGTGAAGTGTTGTGGGTATGGAGCAGCGCCCGGAATGAAAGAGCGGGGGGAAACGGGAGCTCCCTGAGGAAACCAGCCGACAAGTGGCATCGTCCGGCACGACTCCCACACGCGAACATCTGTGTATTTTCGTGACTTTCATATCTTTATTTGATCATATTCAAAATATATCAACGTGCAATTACGTGTACCGGGAGTGTAAGGGAGCGACGAAGCCTAAGACGAAAATCGCGAGAGCGTCAGTGGGCGACGACAGATGAAAGGCAAGCCCAGGTGGTTGAGTTTCTCCCTGGTCCGGCGGACCCGGAGCCCGCTGAGGCGCGGGGTCGGGTTCCAAAACACTTTTGGGGGCGGCCGGCGGCGAATTAAAGGAGCAACTTTCTTTAGGCGCCAGGAGTTGCCGCCTTTCTCTGGCCGGCCGGCGGGAGTGGATCTGGTTTACGACCGGCGAAATTGCATCCCCGAGGCCGGACCGGAAACACGCACACGGGTCTATGCCTTGCGTGACAGGCTTCGTCGCATCAGCGACGCAGCGAGGTTTCTGTGCGCCCGGGCCGCTGGGTTGCACGCTTGTTAAGTGCCCCGCCCACGAAGAAAACTATTTTATATATTTATCACGCACTGTTCAACTTGTAGTCACTACCTGCGACAATTTTTCCTCAGATAAAGTTTTGTTTGGTCACATGAATTGGCAAACTTACATTTCAACACAAAAATTATACTGTTTTGTAATTTACAAATAAATAATAAAATTTATATGCCGTAAATTAATCATGATTATCGTACAAACATCGTGTTAATTGATTTTAAGTTTGGTTATCAAAATTAACTTAGTACAAATTTGAGGGTCAGTTACAAATAAAATATATGCAAGAATTTCGTTACATTCAGAAATTTTATTATTGCAGCATACATTTCTTGTACAGTTTTATAGACGTCTTGAAGTGGCCCTTGTGGTCCCGGGGGCTGAACGGTTAGATAGCTCACCTCCCATGGACTTCATGGAGTAGCTCTTGCCCCCATCTTTCAGTGTTTGTTATATGATTTCTGTACATAGTTTTGTTTTCATGATTCGTACATTTATAATATGGTAAAGTTATGATTTTGAGATGTATTTATGCAAAAGTTATGAGATGATTTTTTTCACTAAGAGACAGTAATTACTGATAATGTCTGAATGTTAATAAGTATTTGGTACAAATGTAAATCAACAGAGCCCGTAACTCACTCAACACATGGCGAAATTCTGTATGAACATCAACGTTCCGAAACCGGCTAGGTGTGAAAGTTGTATATGCGATAATAAGAGATGGTAACATTTTATTGACTGCTGCAGTTTGCTTCTCGCCATGTCTTTACTTCACCTGTCCACACAGAACTCAGCAAATGTGCAACATTTGTCTGTTAATGGTCCAAGACAGCGTGTCAGTGCACGAATAACATCAGCATAACATAATAACATATCATAATATATACTGCACATCATTCCATCATGCACTGTCAACTCTTTTATGCTGGAGCTGTTTCTTTCTGCCACACGATACATTGTTCAGACGTATTTTCCTTTTCGTGCTCATGTCTTACTGGTCTAAGGAACAACACAACATAGACGACCTTAGAAAATTTAACAAGAGAACTAATATAAATAAATCACTGTCCGTATTATACACGTGCACCTGTGTCAGTTAGGAACCAAGGCGCGTGCGTGACCGTCATGTTTAGGGTGTGCACAGGGTTTAATAATGCCGATGGCATTCAAAAAATTAAGGAAGGGGTGGTATAGTGGTTATACCTTTCGTCTCCCACCTAGGCGAGCCGAGTTTGATTCTCAGCGGAGTCGCTTCCGAACTTAACGCATGTGGGAATCGTGCAGGACGATGCCGCTGATCGGCGGGTTTTCTCGGGTTCCCCCCCCCCCCCNCGCTTGATCCTCATGGGATCTTAAGACCCTGATGTTAAGAGCGGCTCAAATCTTGTCACACTATTCACACACGTGAAAGTCGGGGCACGGAAGATTTACTCCAGTTTGGTTTTAATTTTTAAAATAGCGATCAACACGTGTAACTTGTGCCAGAACAGAATATTATCGGAAAACTATATTTTAAATAATTTCCTAAAATATTTATGGAAAAACCGATTGCGAAAGGCTTGAAATTTGAAAATTGAAATTAATCAAATCAAGATCATGCCTGCCCTGACGGAATAGACAAATCAGTCCCGGTGTTCCTCAGAACGTTTCACACAAACCAGAGTGCTCTTAGGTATGCTACAATCCGACAAAAAATTCTTAAATACCTCAATTTAAAATTTAAAAAAAAATGCTTTTTTTAGGATGTGCCTGGGCAAACGTCGTGCGCCCACCCACATGACCGATATTTGTGTTAGTCTCTGCTTTCCCACTCAAGGGCGTCGCTCACCTGGCGCCTGAACCGCATTACAGTGTCACTCAAACACGTGTTTTTTTTTTTTACGAAACCACAAAACGTGTCCCCATTAAACCAATTTACGAAAAAAACAAGAAAAAAAAACGAACACACTCCAGACTAGGCGGCCTATAATACTCTCATTACATCATTCATATTATAAAGGCCTTTTCGGAGCCGTCTAACGTAGCTAAGAACAGCTTTTTCGCCCTGCTGTGTCTCACAATATACTGTTCGGGAACGCGGGAATCTATAATAGGTAGAGCCAGTGATTTTTCGCGTATGAATCGGAGCACACAGTAGACTTCAATAATATATACACACCTCAGCTGTTATACATCCATTGGCTCATGGTGCCGTGTCCGTCTTTGACCAAGCCACTCAGGACTAAGAAACTCCGACACTGAACCTTCGCGATTCGTGGACAAACTGTTAACACCAGCCAAAACATTTTTTTAGCCAATCAAAGATTCTGGACGACCCTACAGTGCTTTGGACCGCATCTTGTCTCGAAATATTTTCACGAAATATCTCTGTCTCTAATTAACAGGTATCTGCACTGACCCTTGCTGCAGACTGTCAAGCAATAAAGTAATAGGGTCACCGCTTAAAGTCACACAGGTACACGCAGCACGACGAGAAAAATGCACGACTTTTCAGTGCCTTGAGCGTAGGGGTGATTGGGCCCAAGGCGCACGTGTCAGCGTCGCCCTTATCGCTCCCGCGCTTCCCTGCCACAAACGCTCTAAAAATTTCCAACCAGGCGGAGACGTTAACAAACTTTCTTCTTGTTTGCACCAAATTTGACACACTCACTCTACGAATTAAATTTTATTACTGATTGCCTGTAAGCCAGTGGGGTGCCAACCTGATATTCTCCCAATTAAATATAAAGTAACAGGTAATAAAGTTTGTATTGCTCCGTTCACTTGTTTGAATGATTATTATGTTTATTCACGATGATTATTGTTAATGTACTAAATATATATTTTTAGACCCTGACAACCATTAACGAAACGGTGAAGTTACATCAACGCATTTATGTTTTTCAATGACAAAGAAATTTTCCTTTATAGAGTTGCACAAGTTTATCTCTGGTATAGTGTTCTAACAGTTAAAAAATAAGTAACTACGTTTTACGGACAAGTGCTGTTTAAGCATTCTCCAGAAAGACCCGTAACATTTCGGACAGTTAAATTTTTCAAAACTGGACTTTCCGTAAATTTCGCGGGACTTTCCGTGGATTCCTGAAACCTCTCCTAAATTGGTTTATAATTTTTCTTGTATAATAGCTTTAAAATAAAGCCATATTTAATTTTTCGTTACGATGATGTTTAACTGTGTACAAAAAGGAAAGTTAAAAATGTTATAATTTTTTTATTGGAGCGAGTTTCGAACACGATTCGAAAGTTCCGAAATCCGTGCGTGTTATTACTAGAGGCCCGCAAATTGAGCGAATTAATTTACGGAGAAGTTAAACTTTATCCGCAAGTGCCATATTGTTTCCGCTTCCATTGGACCACAGTTTGATAGACACAACCCGCCCGACTTTCGACCAATAACGATCATGTAGGACAAAAGAGGACGGAATCCTTTGCTACCTGTTCAGTTGTTACGAATTAGCTTTGTTAATTAATGGTTGAAAGGGTTTTATGGGTGAATCTAAATAATGGTTCATTATTAGGTAGAGCACAATAGTATTATATGAGGTTTATTGAACATAAGGATTATACAATAACTATTTACGTGACTATTGATCGGGGGAGCTTTAAATGGTACACTAAGATGCTAATTAATTATATTAAATGTTATTACCTCATGTCATTACTATCTCAATCTAATTGGAAAGTCCTCACCTTATTCATGTTGCTGGAAGCTAATTCTGGGAGGCGGTTAACGACGGCTGGACACACCCATCTCCAGTGGTCTTCTCTCTGGTCGGGTCAACGACAAAAGACGCCGCTCCCGGTGT
Source organism: Clitarchus hookeri (assembly GCA_002778355.1). Lineage (NCBI taxonomy): Eukaryota > Metazoa > Arthropoda > Insecta > Phasmatodea > Phasmatidae > Clitarchus > Clitarchus hookeri. The sequence continues at coordinate 608,015 of NQII01000417.1, forward strand.
TCACGCTGGCCTGTATCGGTTGCGTTGTTTAATAATTTCGGCTTAGTTTATTGGCCTGTGGAGGGGATTTCTGCAACTGCCCTCGCAAGGTGTTATTGCAATCACGCTCGTTTCCTGGTTTAATGTTTGAATGTGTGATCAGGCAGGCCGTTCAGCTAAGGCATGATCACTTCATAACATCTGCCTTAATGTTCACTAGCGAGATGCCCTCATCTCGCCCTAGAGTCCGTGTGGATTATGTAGGTGACTGGGAGTTGCGGGGTTCATGTTGTGGCAGCAGGAATATGGATCGGGTTGAAGTCCTCTTCGCTACGGTAGGAAACATATTTGAAAGGAATTACAGTAGACGGATAAGCTAGGTATAAGGAATTGCCAACTGCTGCTGTCTTGCAGTTCTCAGTCAAGTGTGAGCCGTACAAACACTGTGCTGTGTTTTCAGTGGCCTTGTAGGCCTTCAACTTCAATTCCATTGGGTGTGCAGATTGTCTTCCACGCAAGCGTGGCAGACGCCCCGCAGGTGGTTCGCGAACGCGTCAGCCTGTCTTGAGTTTGTGAGTCCCTAAGTACTACGTGGCGTGAATTGTTCATTACATTAATTCTGGTAAGGAATTAAGAAAAAAAAAAAAACCAAAACCATTAATCATAATGAAAATATAAAACAATGTTTTAAAATGAAAAGAATTTTAATTTTGTATGTTATCTGCTCTCCCCGTTACAACAATTATTGTGTTTCGTTTGTACAGACAACACACTTGCTGGAAATAAATACATGTTAGAGCACTGACAAAATTAGTGATGTAATAGGAGATTGCTAAATACTAAAATTGTACGTCATGTCACTGTGGTAGGATACTTAGGGGATGGTATCAAAACGTAGAATATTATTTAATAAATTAATTGAAACGTCCATAAAATTAAAAAATTATGAAGCAGCTGTTTTTATACTACGTTTCAATAATTAAGAGCGAAATGGAAAGGACACTTAATGTAACATATACACAAGTATTTAAAATATAACAAAACAAAATGTAGAAGCAATAAATGTTGCTTTTTATAAAATAAATATGTATCCATAACATATAATAATATCTGTTGAATGTGGTAAACTGTACAAATAGTTAATTTTCTATAAAAATTAAAATATTAAATTTCAGTGATAAGAAAGTCATTACTTTTTCCCTAACGCCTATATTATTTAAATAATAATTTATTCATAGAAGTTGTTTTTGAGTAGTTACATTTTCAAATAAATTTTGTTTGCTGGCAATGGCATATTACTTTTTTTCACTATACATTATAAATTTTAAAATTTTATTTTGGAGGCTTCCTGTTGGTAATATTGATTTGTTTGAGTTAAAATTTTTCGTACACAATCATAACATTTTAAAATAAAATTTTTTTATTTAAGTGTTTGGTACCTGCAGGGTGCGGTGTGAGTGTTGTATGTAAATATATGTACGTATGACTCGCGAGCTGGGTTAAGCAGCAGTGCTGATGCTGTGGAATTTACGTGCGCGCATTGACCACGTTTCTGCGAGTGACGTCAGAACAGATGTCCTGCCGCCGCTGCTACCATGGAAATTGCTTGCGCTGACCTCCGGAGGGACTATACATGAGTTGGGTTTGTTGTGACATCTATGCTGGTTGCTATAGACATGGAACGTGCGGTACCGTTGATCTGAAACTTGCAAGGAAATGTTTTAACAGATTGCCTTCACAGTCTGTTGAAATATCTTATATTACATTTTTGCTTTCATTAAATAAGAGGGCTTTACTAATTTATGCAGATTATGTTTATTTAAAATAAATTATGAATTTAATTCTGGGTTTGATATATTTCTGCGTCTGTTATATTTCTGGGTGTGTCCGACTTTGGAAGCTTAGGTATTTAAACGTGAGATAAAGCTTTTATACTGTATTTTGTCAATTGTTCTCTCGGGCGGTAAATGAATACTAACATATGTTACAACTTTATAGTTAATTTGCTGTCTTTGTTCCGGCTCTTTGATAATGCCTACAAATAAGGACAGTTATGCTAGAACCTATTTTTATAAATTTTTTTTCTCAAAAGAATTGGTTGTAGTTAGCTGTGTGCGCGGATAGAGCTCAGAATTATTAAAATATGAATGAGTATGCTGGACACCAACACATAGTATAAGTAGAACATAATGACACTGATTATGCAAATAAAATATACTAGAGAGGAAAGTTTACGTAAATAATTAAGTACATAATAGTTACAATTCTACTTCCACACAAAGGGGAAGCATACGGGGATTGGGGAAATCTGAACTCAATGACTTACAACAGGAAGGTCAAAAGCGAAAGTACCCTCGTGGTATACTTTCAAAGTGCTGTGTAGTAGAGAAAAGGACCCACAGCAAAAATCCAACGAATCCATATTGCGCCCCTACTGCCTGAACTCTTTCAAGGCTAGTGGAGCACAGAAAACAGGCCGCTCTGGTCGGGTCACAACTCCGCCAGAGGCCCATAGATTGCTCCGCGTCTCGCGCGAAATGTAAGGTTTGACCTCCTTAGTAAGTACTCCTGACAATTGTGTGGATGTGGGTACAACGTTAACGGACACAGACAGTGGAAGTGGGTGTGTCTCGGGTACTAACTCCCATTTCGTTAAATACCCTTGACATTGCACACAATTATTCCTTCTAACGTCAGGTTCAGCAGTCTACGCATCACACAATACTGTTTGACTGGCACGGCATATCTCTCACACGTCCGAAAGCCAAGAGGATTGGCTAAGTCCTCCGATCACAGAACTGCATGAACCCGACGGAATTCACTCTCCCCGTGTTCTTATAGCACTGGTTTGTGGGAAGTAAGTGAAAATATTAGGAGTATGAGGGATATTAAACTGGAACAATAAACTTTAATTTAAAGTGGGTGTGGGGGAATATTTGCGCTGCGCGCGATGGCACGCCTTTTTCGCAACACAGCGGCGCTCGAGCCGCGGGGAAGTGCTGATGCGGGAATGTGTTGCCTCGGCACCTTGCAACTAGGGAATGTCGCTTGGCACGTAACCGCGTCTACTCGTCCTTCCATATGGCGGCTTATAACGCAGTACGGGCTTTCTATCAGCGTACAAAAATCTCATAGTTACTGGCATACCTTATTTCTATCCATTTTTCTTAAAGTTATATGACTAATAGGAGAGCATAATAAAATCCCATACCTTTATCCGTGCACAGTAATATCTTACTACATTATTATGTCTGGTATAGAATTTATTTAGTTAGCATAACTTGAAAGTTAATTTAATGGAAATTGCCACGTGATGATGAGTTATTTTCACAGTAATAGTTTAATTTCAAATAACTACATCCAGCGCACACAGGTGATATATATCTTAATTTAAATGTATAGAATAGCTTTGCTGGGGTAAATTGTTTACAAGTATATATACACAACTATGGATTTGGTGTTCGCATTGAAATTCTTTAAATTTTAATACCGTTTGTTATTTGGGATTCAAATATTTGCTTTGTATGTTTAGAAATTGGGCCGTAAAAGTTAAATTATTATTTAAATGTAATGCATTTAAAAAGTAGGTATAATGAAACTTTTATTTATTTATACTGCTACTTAAAAGCTAAATGTTTTAATGTTAAAAGCGGACGTGTCTGAAATTTTGCTATTATTAATACGGAAATTAGCGTGGGTGGAGAATTTATTGAAATGGGGGTGGATGGTAGAGAAGCTGATGCAAGGCAGCGAGGCGTAGGGAGGAACCTCAAACGAACTAAAAATCGATAATAGAGTGCACAAAGGATCATGGAGTCTAGCTTGTTGCCGATCGGATACACGAAATTTCCGGATCTATTGTTATTTCCAGGGAAAGGAAAATTTCGCGTTTTGAACGAACTGTAGGCTACACCCCATGGTTTTATATATTTCCGAGCCTCAGTTTTCTGTTCACTGGATCTGTAGCCAGTTTCACCTCAGAGCAGGTGACACAGGATTCGGGTCTTGATTACTTACATTTATGTTATTGGTTCAGAGCTAACCTGGGCGTGTCTAGCCAACTAAGGTCCGATTGTAACCATAACAGAAACACACATGTGTTTGAGGTTTAGCTTGTCCTGAGAAAAATAAGCGAAATTTTCCAGTCCCTAGTAGTTACTTATCTACGACATCCTTGTAATTAGTTGCTTTATAGCAACGCTATTTCTATCAGATTCAGTTAAGTAACGTCCCCATTTTCTTTCCAGTATTGTTTGTTAGTTTTAAGTGTGGCCTACTTGCAGTATCCTGAAGTTAATTTTTGATGTTTATAGAAATAGGTTTAAGTAACGTGTATATCCTTAGCACTACAGATACAATATTATCCTGGCTACAGTAACGATGGAAGTATCATGCACCTATACTTAGCACTGTTCATTAACGAAAACCCGAATCTTTTGCAAATACGGTGACTTACGTATTTTGTATTTACGAAGCTTAGTTACTTTTTTTTTGTTGTTACGAACTGTGTTTACGTATATTTACTGCATATATGCGTAAAGATCCCCTTAATTTTACTGAGATTGTTAACAGTTTGAGGATTTCTGGTGGCTACACAACACGATAGAAATTTACGTTAAATTGTTACGGGCGTGGCGTAAGTGTTACACAGTAACTAAATCGTTGGAAACAATGAGATACATTATGGAATCGATTGTTCACGGTTACATGAACGCTTTAAAAACCAACTTTTGAAATATCAGCTTTTTCACGTGGGACTGGAATGATTAAATAATTACGCAAACTTTCATTACGGTTGCAGATGTGAAATTAATCATGTAAGAACATTAAGTTGAATTTCTAAGTAACTGTTAAGATGTTCGCTACGCCTTGACGAGCTTGACTTTTAAATACTGAATGTGAACATTTAGTTGTGGAGGAATATGCTTAAATCCAAGATGGCAGGAATACTTCCCCTTAATGCATATAAGCACAACCATTCGCAAATTGGTAGAATATTTCCTTACCTAATAATTCCAGTTTCACTTCACAATCGCATGAGTTATGTAATCAGGACCATGACGATGTTTTTTTTTTACGTACGGTAAAAGAATACACAATGTAAATACAAGGAATATGTTCAGCAGGACTTCCAAAAGGGCTCAGTTTACCGTGAATTGCCTTTGCAGAGATTTTCGGCTTATTTGCAGTGTGGAGAAACATCATTTCTGTAAGTTAGCCGACAGAGTATGTACGAAGGTTGTGCGTGGCCTAATGGTTTAGTGGCCCTGGAGAGATCTGCCCTATCTGTCGCTTCTCCAGCTTGTTCCATTGTCAATGCCGCAAAATCGTCTCTTTACACTTATGACGCACGACGACATTCCAGAGAAAGTAAGTGCAAAGAGACGAAATGACGTAGCGGTTACGTTGATGTGGGCCAACTTAATCTCTGATTAGCTGTGCGAGGCTCTGGGACGGCGGGTCTTTTGTCCGAATACTAACCGCCTGCTGCCAAATGTTCTCTTTTCGATAGGCTGCCGGCTGGAGTAGGTTCCCAGACGTTGATTTTGCTGACCGGTGACTCCATTACAATTCTGTGTGTGGCTGGAGTGGGTAAGTGAAGAGACTTGGGCGGCTCTTAACATTGAGGTCTTGATAGCCGATGAGGGTGATTGAGGTGAGTATGGAGCAGCGCCAGAATGAAAGTGTGGGGGAAACGGGAGACACCCGATAAAACCCACCGACCAGCGGCGTCGTCCTGCACGATTCCAACTTGCTAAAATCCGGAGTGAACCAGTCGGGGATTGAACCCAGTTCGCCTTGGTAGGAGGCGAGCTGTCTATCCGCTCAGCCACCGCGGCAACTTGTGTGGCTGTGGTTCGTGATACAAACCAGCTGTTTCACTTCTGTAGTCTTACGCACTCTGTGGCAGAATACTTACATGTTTAAATTGGAGAAGGATTTGATTCCTGCTGTTTGCCTTGAGAACTTGACAGATTTTCTGCTTTTAGTTGCCTGCTTGTAGGAACCGACCACTGGTTTATTTCCCTACAGTGTACAAGATCCATACGAGTTTTATAAGAGAAGACGAGTTTCTCGTATTGCCTGGTTTACATGCACGCCTAATATACCAAAGAGAGACAGAGAGAGAGAAAGAGATCGAGAGAGAGCGCAAAATTTGGAATAGAAAAGAAACTTCCTCTTTTTCCGCATGGAAAACGCAAAAAATTTCGAGCTCAAGCATACATTTTAGCCGTCGAGATAATCTGGCGCCGTCACTATTTCTTAGAAGTCCACTGTTTCGCATGTTTTAGAGAAATAATTTTGCGGAGCATCAAAATAAATTGATGAAATTTTCCTACGTTGGCAATATGAAATAACTTTGCAACACCTGAATCGAAAAGTTCATGTGTAATTTAAGTTGTAAAAACGCAGAATTTTCATGTCCGTAACCATATCAGATGGACTAAATGTGAACTAGACGTAATTCACTGCCCCGTGCGTTATTATTTTTTTTAGTTTTACCTAATTCTAAGTGTTAAGTGTGCATCCAAAATAGGGATAGGAGCTAAGAGCATCTCAGGACTAGGTTTCATACGCCTACCAAGGAAAGTACCCAAGGAAGGAGGCGTGCATTACGGCAGATAGGGATTGGGTATCCATGGACACGTTATGGACTATGCCTGCATTTCTGAGTGTATCTATAGTTAACATATAGCTAAGAAGAGAAAGGAAAAGCCAGCATAGACACCCTAAAAACCCTTTCGACAGGTAAGGATTCAAAAACTTGGTACCTTGCTATTTAGTAGTGGGAAGAAAAAAAAATTAAAGGGAGGGAGGGGGGGTGCCCCGCACACTCGTCGCCTATGTGACCCTTTCCTCCGCAAACCACCCTTATTTACCTACTGGTGAAATCATCGCTTGTAATGGGGTTGAAGGTAAAAGCGTTTTCTCGCCCGTTAAGACCTGAGCGTGTCACCGGATGTCGTTCCTTGCTTTAGCCGTGTCTTCATTTCACTTACTCGCAGAGCTCGCCAGTCATGCCGAACAATGGCTGCTAATGGCCTGTTGACTTCGAGGGCGTGGCCATCTCCATATGCATCCCGTAATTCCAGCGATCCTAATAAGTAGTTTTTATCACTTCATCGTGCCCTGTCATCTAATGTGTAGTCAAAGTGCTCTTTTTTCTATCCTCGTTTTACAATAGCATAATAGCTTCACCAATTTTGGGTGAAGGAGGGGGGGGGGGACTTTATTGCGTTCCTATTAAAGCCTTTAGACACTTTCGACACGTGGAAAAATTCTTTAGCGTTATAAATACTTTCAACAGATTCGATGGGAAATGTGTAAATGCGGCAGTACAGAGAATAACATTTGATTAGCTATTGCAGATTTCATTCGCTTTGCCCTTACTTGACTTATCCATACAGAACTGAGCAGTAGAACCAACGTATGTATATGATATTGGTCTGATGAGTTGGGGGATGTGGCCATCTTATATTATTTCAATTGACGATTTCGATTCTAGTGTATACTGCATATTCGTTCATTTCACTCAGTTTGGTAATTTATGACGTGATAGTCAATGTTTGCCTCACGATGTATTTGAAGGGCTTATTTCTTGTCATATTTCTTACTGGTTAAAGGAATGCCTTTAAATATACGAGGCTAAAAGGATTTTATAAGGGAGTATACATTAATAAATCGGTATCCGTACGCCATACTTTAAAGTCTTTGTGTTTAAGCGTGCGACTCAAAACACATACTTTAACCCCATAAGGCCATCGTGTTGTAAGTCTCAAGACATTTTAATTTATCTCATAAATTTCATTTTGGTGGTAATGAAAACCTATATGGCATGCAGTGTACAAGTTATAAAGTACCTAACCCAGAAGAGAAGACGTAAATAAGAATAAGAGATTTTACATTATTACAATTCATAAGGGTTTCTTTACTATATGTCAACACATCTAGGTTAACAAAAAAGTTTTAAGTGCCCATTTTCTCTCATTATGACTCTCTTTACTAAATTAAGGTTGGAAAAATATGTACGGCAAAACCCTCCTCCCCCCCCCCCTTCCTAACGCGGACACATTCTTACGCCGCTGCCTCGTGGTACGTTCAGAAATCCAGTTATTTTTTTCATTGTATCCCCTGAAGATTAAAAATTAATATTTTGATTTGTGGAATTCTAAAATCCAGGAAACACAAATATATTGTATCCATACAGCAAATTGACCACTTTTATAAAGTGACTTCTTCTCTGATATGAATAAATATTCAGAGATATTCATTATAGACGTATAGAGAGTTCGGATTTTTTGACCTCTTTATTTCTACTTGCGGAGTCACATTAGCCCGAACACAACGGGACACATTGAACAACGCAGTGCTCAATAATAACTTTCTGTGGGCGAATAAACTGCCAAGTTGGACATGCTATGAAATTTTTTTTTTCTGTTATATAATAAGGTTAACATGTTGTAATATTCAGTATTTATTAGAGCGAGTAAATATATTTCGGCCGCTCTTAACAGCAAGGTATTCAGCACCGATGAGGGTGATTGAGACGAGTATGGAGCAGTGACGGAATGAAAGGGTGAGGGATACGGGAGATACCCGAGAAAACCCACCGTCTGGCGGCATGATCCAGCACGATTCCCACATGCAAAAATACGGGAGTAATCCGTTCGGGGATTGAACCCAGTTCGCCTAGGTGGGAGGCGAGCAGGCTAACCGTTCAGCCACCGCGGCCCCAGTATTTGTTTGAGACCCGAAAATATTTTGGATTGGATGACTTTAACAATTTCCTTAACAGCGATAAGTATTGTTGAGCTAACTTTTTTTGTATATGAGCTACCAGCTCTATGAAAAGTAAATTATACTTTCAGCTGAACTCCGCATGTATACGATGCTGCCAATAATTAGATTATTTACTATAGAAACTTAGGATCTACCAGTTTATACAACATGCAATCATTTAAACACAAATTAATTAACGTATAAATAATGCTCAAACTCCGTGCAGTGCTGTCTCCTGCAGTGTTTTTCATGTATTTGGTTGGTATATAATATTTATAAATATTTTACGGGTAAATAAAATATGACATGTCAACATTTGTGAATAATAAAATTACTTATCCTGTAGTCTTTATTTGTAGCAGATACACTGAAGAGCCAACGTATGCAAATAACAGAGGCATGGAACCAATTAGTGTAACGCGAAGCTGTCGGCAGCTAGATCGGTTACTGCTGCTACAATGGCAGGTTATCAAGATTTAAGTGAGTTTGAACGTGGTGTTATAGTCGGCGCACGAGAGATGGGACATAGCATCTCCGAGGTAGCGATAACATTTGGATGTTCGCGTACGACCATTTCACGAGTGTACCGTGAATGTCGGGAATGCGGTAAAAACATCACATCTTCGACATCGCTGCGGCCGGTAAAAGATCGTGAAAGAACGGGACAAACGACTGACGATAATCAATAAACGTGACAGACGTGCAACCCTTTCCAAATTGGCGCAGATTGGATTTGTGGACTGCCCTGCAGGATTCATGGTGNGACTGACGATAATCAATAAACGTGACAGACGTGCAACCCTTTCCAAATTGGCGCAGATTGGATTTGTGGACTGCCCTGCAGGATTCATGGTGTGAATTGCCTCCTGCATACCTTCAGACATTAGTCGAGTCCATGCCACGTCGTCTTGCGGCACTTGTGCGTGCTCACGGGGGCCCTACACGATATTAGGCAGGTGTACCAGTTTTGTTTTGGCTCTTCAGTGTATTTGTGCGTAAGAATTAGCCAATTTGTGAAACAATTGATTTGATAACAATTTCGCTGTTTTACTTGATTGAAGCGTGAATAAAGCGATCGGGCGTATACCAATGTGAATTTTACATGCGTTGGAAGACTACACATTGTGCATACAAGTTGATCTTGAACAGAACTTTCAAAATTGCTCAGTTGGCAGTGATAAGCTTATTGTTGGATGCATCGAAGTGGTTCTCCTTGGACTGGACAAATACCTGCCAAGCTCACAGAAGCGTAGCAATTTGGCATAAACGCATTCTCTCGCATTCCTATGAAGAAGTTGTTTTAGATTTCGGATAACTAAGTTCCCTCAACGGCGAGCTGGGTTCGATTCCCCTACGGAGCCGCCAGGATTTTTGAACGTGGGGAGATGTCGCGGATGCTGCCATTGGCCAACGGGTTTTCTCGGGGTACTTCCGCTTCACCCGTCCCCGCATTTCACTGACACTCCATCCTCGCCTCACTTCACCCTCACATGGTTGTCAAGCGCCCACCAAAACTTCCTCGACTCTTTCTCAGCCTCCCAAGCAGTGCTGCGGAAGACACCGCACTCTAAAATATAAACAGTGAGAACTACTCCATATCAGAGAATTGGACTGCAGATCTGTTGAAACTGTGTCGCTGTAATCAGTAAAGTTTTACTGGTTATTTTGATTCCTGTTTTTCCATGACTAAACATTTACTTCTTCTGATTTCTAATGAACTGCACAGTCCTTACAGTAAATCGACAGTGCATTCCACTCACTCTTCAGTACATAACCGCTCGTTAACTGAAGATTCAGTAAAGTAATTCCAACAGTTGAAATCACTGATTCATATTTTAAAGTGTGTGCGTTTCATTGGCCGCTCCGTGGTGTTGGAGATATGGCGGTGGTTCGGCGTGCGGTAACATGCGCCTGAACGTGCACAGTGTTCGATTCTCTACACAGTGTTTATGCACGCTTTCCTGCTGGTTGCCGTTAGGCGCTAGGCGTTGACTGGTAGGAGAACAACAGCCGTTACAAATTAGAGGACAAAAGAATTTCGCCGAGTTGTTCGGCAAACACGCGTGGCCAAATCCTGCTCTGCATGCTTTGGAATTGCGCAGTTTACATCGCCTTTCTCTCCACCGCAGTCTGTGGCAACGCGGTGCGATTTTCGCTGCTTCGTCGCTCTGCTGGAACAGCGCTGATTTGCGCTGCGCTGTACTGCTTTGACACAGTGTCCACACCGATACCACTACTGCGTTATCTTCCATCAAGGGATGGCCAACGCACCTCGTCTATAAGCTTTTCAAAGCTATCAGATAGAACAACTTTCATAACTATAATGATATGAATTTCATAACCATATACTAGTAACACTTTCCTGCATAAAAAAGTTTACAATATTAATAATTAAAGTCGTTCAGTGACAATAAATAAATTAAACTACGAAAAGTTTACCTTGAGTATCGAAGATTTACCCAATACTTTCACGTTAAGTTTCTGTTACTCTTTTGAATTCATGCTATTATTTTACATTTGTGTTCAAGCCATCGTATATTCCGAATTACCTAGAGAAAACTGAACCAATAACAAACATTACGGTCGTGATTGTGCTTATTATTTAATTTAAGTAAAACTTAAAAACAAAATGTTACTCTATTAACAGGCAATGAATGATACGTCGACCACTTATAGAGTTTTAACTCGACTTGTAAGTCTAACATTAATCGTATTGGCAAATAAGCCGCGATCCTGTAGGATTTTCTACGAATGATGTTACGAGAAATAAGTCTGAGCAAAAAATTTTTCCTGTGAAAATTTAACCCCAAGTGCTCGTGGGGGAGGCTTTTGCGCTGCCGGGCCGTTCTGTTGCCGCACAGCTACAGGACCAGCAAGCGTGAGTCAACATTCGCGGCCCGGACGTCTACCGGACGTGGTATCAGCTGTCTCACAAACATCGTGATTGTTGATACGAGGTCTGAAGCCCAAGCGCTTGTGGGGGAGGCTCGTGCGCTGCCGAGCCGTTCTGTTGCCGCACAGCTACAGGACCGCTCCGTGCCGGGCCGCGGACCAGCGAGCGTGAGTGAACATTCGCGGCCCGCACATCTACCGGACGGTGCAGTCGGAGAAGGAACACATCTGCGAGGAAGGGAGGAAAATACAAATTAAAAAAAAAAATATTAGAACCTGGTCTAAAAGGGAGAGCGGGTCGAAGAGGCACGAACCGGCTCCAGGACGAGGACTCGAAAAGCTGGCTAACGGATTATCTTGCCTCTTCCTGCAGTTGCGCGTGTTGCCTGGCATGCACGCGGCGCATGACGGAAGCACCGAAAATCCACGGTTTTCGCAGATCCCTTTCACTGATGCGATCGCCACGAATCGCGGTTTGCTATTTATTGTTGAGTGTTACCCTATGGATACCATGATTGGCCAGTGGAAAACTTGTTAAAGGATTTTTTTTTCTAATCTCTTGCGTCTTTAACTTTAATTTTTAAATGGTTTACTTCCTCGGTCAATTAAAAACGCATTTTAATGGTCGTCACTCGTGTATGAACAGTAAATACTCTGAGCTCTTTATATTATTTTTATTATTGAAACCATACCCTTTGTGTGATCGTTTATATGGAAGTAAAGTATGTCTACATGTTTTTCAAAACGACGTGTAGTACTAAAAATATCTACTTTAGTAAGCAAATTTCTACATCGTGGCTAAGCTTTCCACAAATGATTTACGAAGCTTGTTTTACTACTTGAAACCTGTTTATTAACCGTTGAATTTAAGCACTGCAAACCCTGCACTTTGTTTGTTGTTTTACTATACATAATCACTATGGTTTTAATTTAAAATTTTGATTTGTCAGTTTAACAATTTGATTGAGTTACAGAATTTTGGAGTTCAAAGACAAGGTAGAAGCGATTCTCTTTTATTCACCGAAGAGTGAACACCACCACGTTTGGTCTCTATATTCCCACTTGCCATCAACCAATACGTCCACAATACACCGTACGCTGAACTTCACTGTACAACGTTCATTACTAGCTGAATGCTAGCAAATGTTACGAGGGCTTCTCAATGCCCCGATGATATGCTCGTATCTTTCCTAAGTAACATGGTATACCACCGACTGTGCACATTTCAGTAGTGTTTTCAAGGAATTCGGACGTCGTTATATAACGGATAATTACATATAGCGCTGTTAGATTCTGGCGAAGTAATATTACGTCACCAGCACTCCCAGTGTTTATACTTAAATCACTCTAGCTATCACTCTGCTTGAGCCAGCATATGTCAACCGAACCTACAGGACTGACACATGTACGAACATAACTGAAATATCCCAAGGATTTGGTAAACACTGTAATTTTTGTTTGTGTTTGTACAAATTATTCTTTGTTAACTAGTAGGCCACGATATTTTTATAACACTACAAATAATGTAGACTTCATTTCTCAAAACCACAGTGGGGAATGTGGGAAACTAATGATGAGTTCTAACCAGCAATTGATGTAGATTTCGAGTTTGCTATAAATATTGAACTACATATACAGTATCATATATATTTTCCAAAATAATGTGTTGTTAATATACGTAAATATATATGTAGGGTTACAAAAAAATCTTGGGCACCTAGTTTCGAAAGAATTATTTATAAGAAGTACAAAAATGTTTTACTGTGATGTTTCCAAACAATTGTTTGTGACAAGTGCAGGTATTTTTATACGTGTACAGTGTTTGTGGACAGCTTCCTGTTACTACGGCTGGCGTACAAAATGTTATGTGATAGGAGTTGATTGTTGTTTAAATATGACTGGCATGTGAACCTTGTTCTGCGAATATTTTTGAAGGCTTTGTCATTGCGCCAGTGACAGGGGGAGAAAAATTATTTCATATGGGGTTTGGCAGGTGTTTTCCTTGTTGATAATTTTCTGCTGCATCGCAGAAAAGTGGTTGTTCAACCGGAAAAAAAGAGGTAAAATAAGGTTAATGTATTTCATGCCACTGTACGAGTTGAACAAGTTATTTCTGTCCTCGTGTACGCGCGGAAACCAGAAACGGGTACTACATCTCAGATACATAAATAAGGTAGTATTGTCCATCTCTGAAGGAAACGTAAAAAAATTCAAACTACAAATTTAGCATACTGGTTGAGCATAATAAAATAGTTAACCATTTGAAACATAAAATATTTAAAACTATTTTAATTTTAGAAGTTTCAAAGGAATATTTGCAGATTTTGTTTAGCATAACAAGAATCAACAAGGGTAAGAAATATAAAAAATTCATTTTATCCCAAGTTGTAGTGTAGATGTATCCTATCGGTGCATCAGAACACTGCATGCATTACAAGTAGACAGACCAGACAAAGACCAGAGATATATTTTATAAACATTTATAATACGCATCCTACTTAATACACTTTGTGTGTGAATCTGTGAGTGTAGACGTGTGTATATGTGTGCATAAAATAACTCTTTTTTTGAAGGGCCGGACTGACACAACCAGTTGTAGGTATAAAAAAGCACGCCTTTCTGATTACCCCGCGTCGCATTGTCAGTTTGTCACGTTTTTACCAAACACTCCCAACAATGCAGGTTCTAAATTACCAGCCAGTATATATATATATACATATATATACACACACACAAATGTAAGGATGTTTGAATAACGCAGATCGAGTGGCATATAAGTGTGGAAACTGGTGCATGGCATTTGCTAAACGCGATAACTTGCAGAGGCATGCAAAAAACCTATGTAGCAGTAGGACCTTCAGCTGCCAAAATCCGTCGTGTACAGTCTTCTTCACCGGAGCGTACGAATGTAATTCTCACAAAACCAAATGTTCAGTATGAGTATCCATCATCATGCCAGCGACCATCACGTCCAAGAATCGTGGCAGGGTCTGGGTCGGTTCATGACAATGGTTTCGTAGAGGTCCAAACTGCATTCCAACAAAGTCTAAACACCAATGCCTCCACAATGACAGCGGGTATTTGAAGGATGTTTTTGCACATTTTTATCTAGAATAAGGCAACACATCGCTGTTGGTCATCCACATAAATACGTCACCAATTAAACTTAATGTATGGTTCTAACGGAGCTTTGTAAAACCTACCCCATTAGAAGCAAAAAAGGTATTTGAATCAAAAGGCAATATATCAAAAATACTGTAAAACTCATGCTGCAAATATACGTCACGAGGAAGAAGAATACAAACAGCGTGTTTCGGAGTAAATACTAACGAAAAATCAATGACTTAGTGCCCCTTTCCTTCTAAGCAACATGCTTCCCCCCCTCAGCAAAACATTTGCTTGAATTTCATTTTGGAAAAAAAAAACATGTGCCGTTTACGGATGCGTTATGCAGCAGTAACCACTACTAGAAAAATTTAAAAACACAGTTAAAACAACTCCGCTACCCCCGCGATGTGCGATATGCACATGGAAGTAACCCGTGAATTCCTTCTCTCCTAGGCATAGACGCTCGTCATTAAAAATAATTCCTCCCAATTTTAAAATCAGTACATTGGGAAATTTAGGCAGCAGGGAAAAAAAAATACCCGTATGGTTACACCATGTGCGGCAATTTTTCTAGCACCCATTGTCAGCATATAAAACTTTTCATACTTATAAATAATTCACAAATAATTAGTTTTGTAGAGAAATAATTATAAACATTGAGGAAACGCTAGCGTTAAGGTACAACAAGAAGAAGTACAACTTTCTGTATTTCCATACGTTCGTGTGCGCTCGCTCCATTAAGAAATATAACTGATCCGCTGTTATACACTCCACCATCCCTCTCAGAGTCCAATCTTACTGCTTCGTTCCATAAGTCGTATGAAAAGTGACATGCGAACATACGTATGTATACGTCTTCTGGCTCTTAATCAGCAGCTGTCAATAGAATTCACTCTTTATAAATTACGTGAACTAATGATAGATTTATTCCCGAGATTTATTCCCGAGTCAACCATGCAAATTTAAACGATAATACGAATTCCAGAAAAGACACGCGCATACAGCTCTCATTCACCACCCTTCAACATTGATGAGACACATAAGGAAAGACTTCGCAAGTGTGAAAAAATTAAAGCATATTGTAGCCGGTATTAAGGATACCATAAAATTTTACAGTTATGTTCATCCCTTTCAATTGTAGAGAATAAATGTAATGTACAATTTTTTTTGGAAATAAATTCTGTCTCTATCTACACCTGTGTTTTTTTTGTATAAAAATAAAACGTAACATTTTTTATTAATTCCTGCGAAACCAAAGATACATTGTGATTCTGTGAAACCAAGAAATAAGGGAAAAAAATCTGTCACCCTCCACTTGCTCATGCGTCAAACAAACACGCCTACACACACACATAGCCAGAAATACCCCAATTTTAGGCGAAACTGATAGGCGCATTAAGAACTATTAATATAAAAGCGCACTTAAAGACGTAGATACGAGTCCCATTACAGAAGTAAACGAGAAAAACGTGCAGTCGTAATCTGAGCTCGCGCACACGGCCAGCCTTGCTGCACCAGGTGTTGAATTGGACTTTGCCCTAGCGCACTGACCGCTGGTGAACTTTGGTGAGACCGCAAGGGGCCTGCCCCCCCCCCCCNACTTGAATTTCTACCATAATAAACAGAGATTAGATCTGCACACACAAGTGAACACCAGTGGAGAACCTTGTTTAGGTGGGCCCGGGTTCGATTCTCGACTAGTTCAGAAGAATTCTTTTTTTTTTTTATCATTCCAGGTGAATGCCGGGATATTTTCTTGGCCGAGGCCTTTTTCGCTCCCGTTTGCCCTAACAACTTGCTCCTTCTCAAAATACTGTAGACTTTAAATTTGTATTATAATTTTAGATTTTACACCACCTAGGAAATGATAAGTTACGGTACTATTTAATGTTGGCCAAATTGGCGAACACTAACGAGATAGATATCCGAGCATAAAATGGCGGAATAGACACATCACCAAACTAAAACAGATCATTTTTTTTTTATGTAGCAAAGCCATTTAATTGTTTTAAAAAAAATTACTGGAAAAAACTCGGAGGGGCTGTCAAAAAAACGTAACTCTTAAAACCTCTTGTGTTATTTTTATCACCCACTTACAAATAAAATTTTCATTTTACAGTACATCACTGAACGAAGAATCTCAGATCCTCGCTAAGCAAGACGCAATCATACAAAAAAAATAAGAAAATATGTAATGCTAATTAAAAAAATTCTAGGACCAGATACCTCGAGAGAAAACAGATTTAATTTTCACAGGCGGCGGAAAAACAGCTGTAGAATTCTGTCATACTATTCATTTAACAACTATTTCGCATGTCAAATGACTTAAAAATTTGCCCGCCATACGGCCAAAGGAAACACTCCCCAGCCAAAACAGAAGTTTTTTTCTGAGGTTCAACGTCAGCTTAAGACATTACGAGGGGTATGTTATCTTTATTCACGTACATATATTATCCCCCTGTCCATTTCATGATTTTAACAAATATAAAATTTCCATTAATTGGCACAGCTCCTGCTGTTAGTAATCAACGCCTTCTTTATAACATTATATTTAATCGCCAAATTCAGCTTACCGCTAATTATATTAACATATTTTGCTATGTGTAATTTTCAAAACATTGCAAGCTCGAGCCTATTCCCGTCCGGCAGTATGTATGTGAGGAAACTTCAACATGACTGTACACCATTAATTTTCACAGTCCTAATAATGCATTTTACAGCATTTATGTGCACTAAATATGCTAAGGGAAAATTACACTCTACCTATCTTACTTCAGCCACACAATTTGCATGCCTTAAGAGACCAATCAGTTTGAAAAATATCTGGTTTCTCTATCCAACACGCGTGCTTTGGCAACACGAGTCATCGCCAGATACATTATTAATCTTAAGAAAAAAAGTCATGAGTGTTAAATTCGAAGAACGGGGTGGGAAAATACGTTTCAGCAGCTCAAAAACTCATTTTCATTAACACATAACCAGCCACGCTTAACGTACAGCCTGTACGGTACAGGTCGTCGTAAAAAAATGGACCTTCATGCAACACCAGCAGGAATCGCCAGCCTTTTACTTAAAACTTATGAAAACCCCTCAATAGTAAAATCAGTTAACCAAGGAAAAATTAGTAAGAATGCTTTTCAATGCAGTCCATAGTTAGGGAATTCATGCGTGTAGAAAAATAGGTTACTTTATTTCAAGTGGTCAGGATTATTTGGTGTTATTGGTTCTGTGAAAGACGGCACATATCCCAGACCCGCGGCGGCTTACCAACTGTTAGCTCTATTCGTGGAATCGAGGGAAGTTCGATAATTTACAACACTTCATGTCGCATTTTTCCGTTTACCCGCTTAGGTACCCAATGTCCCAGTAGCAGAATTCGACGGTAGAGCGACCAGGAATGTCATCCACGTGAATGTTTGCAAGGTGAAATGCTGACACATGTATGCGACCCAGCGACGGTGTGGTGATGCTTCTGCTGCTATGAAACGCAAGGCAGCTCTGCAGTGATATAACACCGTACGTGCATTCGCGAGGTGCCAGGTTCAAATCTCGGCTCAGACATCCGGATTCGAGTTTTTCCCATGGTTTCCCAAAATCACACCAGGGATACTCTTGGATGGTTCCCTAAAGTAGGCCATGTTCGATTCCTTCCTCTGATACTGATTGTGTGTACTGATGGTTCCAGCTTTAATGAACCCTCTGTTAAGGAGCCTCTAACCTGGTGCTGCAAAGAATACACAGGGCCAGACATAATTCGTTTCTCACTCTGGCAGACTTTCATCAAGCATCGAATTAATTAAAATTTCCTCCTTGGAAACATTTCTCCTTCATTTAAAATAGCTTTACAGCCGATCGCGCGCGCTCACACACACACACACACAAACACCCTTATACACACAACCCATAACCATTAAATCATGTGGACATGGAATTTGATAGGCTTAACTTTGCTTTACACTTGATAGATCAGACTGACTCCATATGCATCAATTGGTTACAGCCCCATACACACCTCGTTTCACCCTTATTGTCGCTCAAGATCACACTTGCCTTTTCTGCCACTCTCTCTGTCATAACAAAGCTGTAAAACACAACACATCATTTTTACTGTGAGAATACTTTATTTTTAATTTAAAAACTCCAGCTATTTTTCTGGGCATAACATCGATACAAATACATCCTTTAAAAAATGAATTTCTTGAAGAATTGAACTCAGCAAATCTTCAAGCCAGAAAGAAATCTCATATACGCTGAAGAAACTAAGGGAAAATCACTGAGATATGACTCACTATAACCTGTTTATTTACGGAATATTCTCACTTAACACTGCGAGCAGCGTATCTTCGATTGTGATTAGCAGCAGTACAAACAGGGGAGAATGTCATGAAACAATAGCCTCCCATGAACCTTGATATGTATCGACTCGGGAAATAGTCGTTGAAATACTACTGCCGTCGATACCAAGCAGGAAGGAAAAACATCACTTTAAATAATTACCAAAAAAATTCTCATAAGAAAACCTTACTGTCGGGTATAACAGAGATCACGATCACATCATGAATACTTGATTTTAAATATGGATCAAATATGTTATCGACCATGACGATTACTTTCAGATAAGTCCTCATATTTTCTAATAATGCCTTAGACTACTTGTGCTCTAGGGTGAAAACAAGCCCATGCTTATGCAGTAAAAGTTCTCATCATCGCACCTGAGTGCCTCACCAGAGATGAAGTAATTATTAATTCAATTTACATGGCAGCATAAATAAATGCAAGCCGTTTACCCAATGCATAATTATTTGCAAACTGTTCTGTGAACACTGCGATAATCACCATCCCAGAGAACCACGAAACGTGGCGTTGGAAATCAGGCAACCTTTCTATAATGATTACCTGGCACCGACACAGGACCGGACACGCTCAATACTTCACAACATCCTCTCGACAGCACGTTGCACAGCTACCAGAGTGCACACCTCCCATCAAGGCAAGCTAGGTTCGAACCCTGGCGGAGGTCGCACATGGATTTTCGCACATGTGGGAAACGTGGTTGATGGCGTTGGCAACAGGATCACCCGTGGTGGACGTTGGCGATGTCCGAAAGATTTTCTCAGGACACTTGATCTTCTTGATTGACCTAAACGACGTTACCAATTTCGACTGCTAAGCACCGCTTAAAATCTCTCTTTCAACTCATAACACACTGTGTCTCCTGAAAAAAAAAAATTTCTAGTGTGGGTGGGCTGCCCACAACAATATTTTCCTTCTTTAAAATAAATCGCCTAACACCAATTTCAATCAACGCAGATCACTGGCGAAGAGTATCTGACGCGTGAAAAAAAAAAAATTCGTTTTCTCGAGTTAGCTGTTGGAAACGCATTTCAACCCACCAGTTTTCCACTGGAAGATATCGAGGTTCTACGAATTTTTCGACCAAGAATCAGTCAGCGCATCACTCAGAATGAAGGATCAGTTCTATAGAAAGATTTTTACCCGTTTAATTCAGAGAGAAAATACGGATACATTATATATACATATTTTAAAAAAAAGTGGGGCAACCTGATAAAATTATTATACTCGTTTGCACCGTCACGAACAGCTCTGACTCTCCGGTCTCAGGTCCATATGTGCCAATGTCTTCATAATCCCTCTACTGGAACAAATTAATAAAATATTCAAAATGGCGGATGTCACGGAATCTTAAGAAACAGTACGGGATCAGCTCACCTCACTGTCTAACCTATAAAACAATTCTAAAATGTTTTTTTACAGCTCAAAATGTGTGAAAAGTTCTTATTTCAGACACGTACTTTTGGCTATCTAAGTTTTAACATCGCACGAAACAAGGTCAAAGAGAGGCATATCCTGCACTGCGGTAATAAATTCGGCATGACGTAGAAGTTAGGTCAGAGCTTTAAATTTCAAGTGATGAAGTGGCGGCGGCACATCTCACACAACGCGGCCTAAAAGCGAGTGATGGTACCATCCACGCGCGAAGGACGACCTTTCTGTCATTTTTATTTCTCCTCACCCGCCAAAGAACACAGCCAGGCGGGTCAGTTTAAACGTGAGGAAGTAGTTTCATTATGGCGATCAAGGCTATACCTGTCCGCGTCTTACAACACCCATGCAGTCAGTTTGTCCACCATAGAGCACTATATGTTTGATTATTGAAAATTGTATTTTATTTTAGAATTATTTATTTAAAGTTTTATTCAAGTCTGCCGTTTTGTTTAAAGTTATTTTGTCAAATGCTTTCGTGAAGTCTTTGTCAAACCAAACGAAATTCAGAAGCAGCCAACGGGGAGTGGGTGACTTAATTGTTTCTCAGAAATCACCATTTGCTTCTTCAGCGTTTCTATTCCTGTTACAGCAGATTCTAAATCATAAGGGGGNCTGACATTGCAAACTATCGTAACATCATTTTAAATACTCGGAAAATCAATGCGCCGTTATATTTGTTTCATGGGATTAAAACAATAGTTAGTCTGTTTAATACATGTTTTTGTTTTGACAAAAATTGTAGATGATGTGTAGTTATGAATTACGAATATACATTTTTGGTGATATAAGTTAACATAAATAATACATTTTCAATATAGAAATTAGAGAAACTAATTTGGTAGGAAATGTGTGTTCGGGGGCAAGGGCTGGAGGCTGTGGTGCCATCCACCATCTTGAATTCTGCTATCTTGGATTCCACCATCTTGTGTCCTTGACCTTGATCTTTGTCAGCAATCTTGTTATCGTTCGCCGTCTTGTTTATGGACACCATTTTGTTTATGCTTTCCATGTTGTTTATGTTCGCCATCTTGTTTCCACCCGCCATATTGTTTCCCAATTACTCTTCTTCGTTCGACACTATCATCTAGTTTCCCAATAACTCACCTGCGCACCTGTTGCATATGCTCCACATTCTGTAGTTCTCTCATATTCTGCTAGAGTGCACCACTGGTCGTCTTGCACTGCGAGTGCAACTTTGTTCATGCACTGGGTGTAAACTTCATGGTGGCGAGATCTTATATTATTCATGGTTACACAAAGAGCTTGCTGCTGCTTCAACACTATTTTGTAATCTTCAAATGGGATTTTAATTTTGAGACTTGTTTCCTGGACTTCTATTGCCTTCTTGGTTACTTTGCCACCACATTTATATAACTATCCGGTTTTGCATGCAGTACCACGAACTCGTTCATTACTTCGTCACCGCACTCGTCTTTAAATTTTCCCACCACTTTCCTGTTGATGAGGGAGTAGCAGGGATGAGTGGGTGGGTAGGCGCTAGCATCCATCTAGTCCATGAGCATGGGGTCTGCGGCTAGGTCTGCACAATAATCCTGCGTTCCAATTTCATAGATATAGAAGTCGGTGTCGGTTAACAGGAGATTGATGCTGTCTTTATATTTATTTCCCATGACGTCATGATGGAACAGGTACATCAATATTTTGGACTAGTCGAGCATTGAAAAGCCAGCGTAAATAGGTTTATTAAATTATATATTTCGTTTATCAATTTTCATCACGGAAAGTTTTCGTAGTAAATCGTCCTGCACTTAAAGGTGGGATTAGAAATCCAATTCTCCAGTCCTCTTTCATTGCAAACTAATTCCATGGCTTTTATCTTCCTCTTATTCTCCATTAGTTTTCCCAAATTCACGTTGTTAATTAGTTTAAAAAAATTATTTTAAAAATCATTGCTGGCTGCCTTCCATTATTCAGTGTTGAAATCAATGTAGGATTTGAGCCATGCCTATTGCTCGAATTGGAGCTCGCAATGGATTTTTGTGAATTTGAACCCATTTTCAATTGCTTGCTTCAAATTTATATAATGCGTAATGCAGTTTTTCTTTACTTCCAGCATCGTCAACAATTTTTTGTTCTTGCCCCTGGAGGACACTCGCTGTCGGGCAAGAATGGCAGGTCTTTGTACAATTAGGGAAGTTCTGCAGGATATTATAGGTCTACCTCCAGCACATATCCAAGCAGACCATCATCAGGCACCATCGCGATATTGAGGTCAGCGCTCACGTACTGGAATTCGCGTATGGGAAAGGGCAAAGACATCGCCCTTCCTTAAAAATTGTTCGCATCTAACTACTGGAGGTAGATGGGTGGCTTGCCGGCATCGTATGTGGACGGAATTTACTTGTTATTGGCTTTTGCATGGCGCTTTACACATTAGACCGCTCCATTTCTTATGCCTTCTTCGATTAGTAAATACTTGTCATAATCGACCAATACTCCCAGCTTGACCTTGGTGTGCCATAGTCGCACTCCAAGAACAAATTGAATTTTATTGGTCGACTTTCAATTACTTCTTCCTGCTGCTGATCAATGATACTCTCTTTCATTTCTTCCACATAGGTGCACATGACTTTGGCCTCAATTCCACACTTGCCACACACCTGTCCTTTTTCTCTGTGAGGAATATGGACGCATGTGCGTTCATGGTTCAGTTCAGACTTCCGTATTGCAAAATACTTTCTGAAATAGCGACAACGTAACCCTTTCGGCGGTATTGTGCTTACCCCAGAGACAGTAGGAGGCGAAATAAGTTGGACAGCCCTCAAGTTTTCATGTCGGCAGGGCCGCACTCCTCACTGAAAACTTCAGCAAAAAAAAATTGCAACACACGAACAAATATCATTAATAATGTGGGCAACACAGGTTTACAGCGACTGTGGAAAAATTTTGTTTGGAGGTAAAGCTAAACTTGATAAAAAAAATACATATTTGCAAAAAAAAAAAGTATGAAGAACGACCGTGTCACCAATTAACCACTTATTGTACTATCTCGAGTATACTCGTTCATGTTTCGCTTGTTTCAGAATAAGTAGAATCATAGAGGGTGCTGTGTAAGTCCAGTAGTTAGCACAAATAAAGACAGCAGCTTTCCATGGGCAATGCTATTAGTCGCTGCTGGCATGCCAACTGTTTTAATAATGAGTGGTTTTTGTGCCATGGATACAGTGAAACTCTTTCTATAGATTCCAAAGTGATCCTTGTATTAAAAAAATCGCAAGTACGTTTTACACCACAAATGTTACTATTTTGTGAAATATTAATGTGTTTATTAAACGATTAATTATGTATAAATTTAGTGTAAAATAAAAATTACAAAATTTTACAATTACATAGTTTAATAAAAGCTATGAAACGCTACCGATTTTATTTTATGTACCTGTTTAGCCTAGTTTCCGAATGTAAGATAGGCTTGTGAGATCACTTTCCTGGCAGTTTGCGTAAGTTCGTGTCTCTGTGTGTGTCTGCACATGTGTGTCCCCCCTTCAATTTTTTAAGTGGGAACACAACGCGTCCAAAGTGAGACTTGTAAATAAATACCTTATTCACTTCCTGTACCCTGCAAACCACCCCCCTTGCTTGGGTCGTCTCCCTTCAGAAGCAATGAGTCAGCGCTCGCTAGCCAACATGAATGAGGGAGATGAGAGAACGGGCCACTGTGTCATATATATATATGTGTGTATATATATATATATATATATATATATATATATATATATATGTGTGTGTGTGTGTGTGTTTGTGTGTGTGTACAAGAACCGGATGAAACTGAACTCAACCGATTAACTTCAGCAAGAAAAAAACGTGATAAAGTTACATATTAATTTGCACAAATTAGCTGCCAACCCCTCACTTTTCAAGAATGGGGGTTGATATTAGAGCCCATATTATTGTGCTTTGCAATTTTACGTTTAATAGTGCTGTATCCAGAAACTCAGATATTTATCGTTAATTCTGGCTGTGTTGCTGGCAAAAAACATCTGCCTAAACTATACATTCAAGGTCGGTTTTCACACACTTGCAGTACATTATCCAAATGGCTATGGAATATTTAATTTTCATGTGTTTATTTTGGTACCTCTTCCATTGTGTTAAAACCATCTCTTGTGATCGAGTACAAACAGTTAGTTTTACCTGAATGTAGCACAGCCATTTAACTTTGCAAATACAGTAACAGTTTTATATTTGATATTAATGGACGTTTATACAGAGTAAGTACAATATTTTGCAATATATTAACAAAATTTATTATTCTATGTATTGAAATGTCTTCATCATTTTCTATTCAATAGTTGAACTACGCTATGTTTTTATGTTATTTTTATTCTAACTTACGTATTTAAATTTAAATGTTGATGTGTCCAAATGGACACACTAGGCATTAGTGATACCATTTTTTTTACAGTTCGTTGCAACAGTTTGAGATAATTTATATGGACATATTCAAAGATGGTAACTTATATAAGGCTGTTTACCACTTGTAACTATAAACATATGAGTTGAAGTACATACTTATGCTTACTAATTGGGTATGTTGTAGAAACTATTTGATCAGGCCATTGTTTCGCATACATAACCTTAAAACATGGTGACTGCAATTAGTATGCGACAAATAATTTTAGAGTATACATATTTGTTATGTGTACGTATTTTGTTTACTATAACTTACCGACTTTAAACTGGAAGGGCTTAATTATAAACAAGGTTACATTACATCCAGTGCAGAATCGGGTGATATTTGGAAAAATGGTTCTATTAACACTGTAAAAACTTATAAAAGTATATTTTGGCTAGTTACCAGACAGTTAGACTCCACGTCATAGTTGGTTGAAATGCACTCTAACATTTTAAATTCCCGGGCAGGATAGGTTTTAGTACAATTTGTAAGTCACTCTCAGATTAATGTATCTGCGTAAATCAGGAGAGTAATACTGCAACAATTAAAACCAACTTTATCACATTCCCTTTTTCTCACGGTCACTATTAAAGCATTTTAATGCCAGACATCACTGTTCAAGAGGCTGAGGATATCTTGTTTGGAGAAGATATAAATGATGCTGAAAATGTTGATACCGAAGTATATTTAGGGGATGAAGTTAAAGGTGGAATATTAGATGATTCGATTCCGTGGCAGCTCTCACTAAAAGAGAAAATAAGGCACCATGATGAAAGAGATGAAGAACAGAATACATTTCATCGCTTGCCACCATCAGCAAAAATAACACGAGTTAACGGAAATAAGGAATCGTCTCTGAAACAGTTTCCTGATGTGTGTAATGGCAAATACAAAGATTTCTCAACAAATCAATCTGCACTTTTTAAGACCATGAAAATCCAATCATTACTAAAGTTCAGCCGAAGAAGTTTCTAGGAATTATGATAAATTGGTGGCTATAAGTGTGTCCCATATAAAAAACTGTACTGGGAAAATTGTAATGACACGCGCAATGAATTGATTTGCGGAACCATTAGAAATAATCGTTTCGAAAAGATACTCAAGATTCATTCATTTTGCTGATAACAATGAAATAAATGTCAATGATAAACTTTGGAAAATTAGGCTTTTTGTTGAAAGTATAAGGAAAAATTTATAATTTCATTCCCCAGCAAGGACTATCTTAAGATGAATCAATGGTTAGGTATTATGGCAAACATTCATGTAAACAGTTTATTAGAGACAAGCAAATACGTTTTGGGTATAAAATGTGGTCTCTCTGTTCGATACATGGTTATCTCGTAAATTTCAAAAATGTATTATAACAAATCTCCCCGTGCAAACAATTCGTTTAAAAATAATTTTGGGCAATACATCCTTTAATACAAATGATTGAAGACTTCAGAGGAGAAGTAAAGAAGTAACTTTACCATTTCTTTTTTGACAAATTTTTTGCAGGACTTGACCTTCTGGCCTTTCTTCGCGAACAATGATATGGTGGCTTAGGCACAAATAGGGAAAACAGGATCACTTATTCGTGCCCTTTTGAATAAATAAAATTCTTCTGAAAAGGAGAGGGGCTACCATGAATCTTCAGTTGTCAGATAAGATGGTGTTTTAGTGTCATAGTGTCAAAGTGGGTTTGAAAACTCGGTGGTATCTATAGCATCTAATTGTCTTGGTGTGCAATTAAGGCGGTATTCCAAGAAAGAAAAGCGCAGGATTAAAGTGCAACGGAATTTTTTTTTATTATAATCGAAAACTAGTTGGTGATTATCGAATATATCAAAACATTGCAATGGACGGAGTGAATATTCTGAACAAAGTATCGTACTACAAGAAGGTGCGCGAAAAAATCCTCTCAATTATAGTTCAGGCGTGAAAGTGTCTTGGTGTATTGAAGTGATAATGCTACTCCTTCAAAACGTTTTGGAAGACCATCTTCACACACGTATACATCAATAAAGTGTATAACATTTGACAGTATTCGGATTGATGGCTTCAACCACTTGGTGACGAAGATCCTGAAGAACAGAAGATGCGTTGGTGAAGGTTGACTGAAATAAATCATCTGCTGTGCGTGCCCAGAGCAGTAAATGAGATTTCGGCTTGTGTTCGGACTGCTTTGAATCTTATAACACTGCATCTAAATGAAACACGTGTTGAATAATATGATATTGTTTCTACATGAAATATAAGTACTAAAGTTATTATAAACTGAATTTTTTACGTTGAATATTACCAGTGTATTTATAATATGTTAATCATAATATTAAATGTCATAGAGAATTAAAAACAAATCAATACTTTTAACAACATAATAAAACAAGAAAAGTACGTCGCTAACATTTGTGGGTAAAAATGATTACATTGATGTCCAGCGTGTCCACATGGACACAGTATTTTGTAAAAATTCAAGGAAAAGTTCGGTTGTCGTATTAGTTTTGTATATCTATGTGTGTTCATAAAAGACAGTATACAAACAAAAATTTAAAATTGAAATAAAAATATTTATTTTGACTGTTTAGTGTTGGAATTTAACAGAAAAGTCATTTTAAGTAAAAATATACCATATTTTTCCTATCCCAAATGGTTTTCAAAGCAGAGATAATGTAATGTACACGTTTTTTGAAATTACCGCGCAATTATATATATATATATATATATATATATATATATATATATATACAAGTAGTATACATTTATATATTCACAAGTCAGTGTTTCTAGAAACATACCGACAAAGCGCAGTATGTGAAACAAGGCAAGTGTTAGAACATTTTTCAAGTGGAAAGCCAGCTTATTAAATACGTGACATGAGAGCTATGGTGCGTCAAAATCGGGTAGAAGTTGTTCACGGCTTCCTGAAATACCAGCGCAAAATTGCTGGACTTCGAGAGCGCCGTATAGCTTTGCTGCACCTGAGCTATCGCGCCTACACGGGCCAAAACACACAACTGTATGAGGCGCTACTGTGCGTTCGACAGGGTGATGTGGCTGCAACACGATGGAGATCCAGCGCACGTCGATGGGAACGCGACGGACCACCCGGGTGCCATGTGTCCAAGTCGAAGGACTGAGAGAGGAGAGGCTCTTTCATCACCAGCATGGTCACCAGATCTTATAACTCCCGATAATTTTTTTTTTTAGAGTTTTTATGAAGAACGCGTTGTACGAAACTCCAGTATCACGTGAGGAAGATCTTATTACACTTATTCACGCCGCATCTGAAATACTTAGTACACAACCATGCGCCTTTGAGAGTGTGCGCCGATCTTCGCGCAGCCGTCGCTGACTTAGTAATGAAGTTGTAGATGGATAATTCAAACCCGTTTTGTAAGCATCGTTGTCATGCTGTTTCGTATTGGTGAAGGTGCCTTTACTTCACATGTCCGAAACGATCTAATAGTTTCCTGCCTCATAACCGCCAACGCACCCATTTACAGCATGGGTTCCCTATCGTAAAACATTCAGTTTGTTGTTCTGTATCACATTCTGTGCGATTTGGATGTTTTTTTTTACCAAACTTGGATAACAGTAACTGCGAAGCTCACGCTTTACGTGAGGTTCTTGAAAATCACTTTCACTTAAAGTTTCTATTCAGCGCGTTTGTTCATGCTGTCGAAAGGCTGCCTCACATTCGTCAGAGCGATGATTCTATTTTCTTTTCTCGTTTCAGGTGGATAGAGTTGCAGCAACCTTAATCGCTTTATCGCCGTGCCCACGAAATCTGAATAAGTCACAGAAGTGATATAGGAGTGGCGGTTCCTTCGATGTTGGCGCGCTCAATCGCCGATTGGCTGCCCCGAAGATCTGGGAAAGGGCCCCGTGTCTGATTGGCTGCCGCTTGCTGCAGAATATTTTCTATTTACTAGGCTGCCGGATGGCTATAGTCAATTGTCGGTTACTTGAAACTTTTCTGATATCGTGCTAATGTTATGCTTTCAGGATATTCCTCATCTTCATGCAAGCAAATGTTAACCAAGTTTATAAAATTACACCAAAGGGACAACGCACCACATTCGTGCGCACTCAGAGTAATAATATTTTCCATAATAACTCTTCCTTACTAGGCGTTATCAACACATCTATTTTCTTTATGTCCTTATTCACATTATTTATAAATTTAATATTATAGCTTATAAATACAATATAAGTAAAGGTTATATTTAACAAAAAATAACATACTTTTATGCTAGCACAAGTACAAAACGCTTGTGATGAATTATATATTTAGGAAACGACCAAGCACGCCGTACATGCGACGTTTTGCACAGGTTTGATTCTAGAAAATTTGTGAAGAAACCGCGGATAAGCTTGAGTAAGTTACCAGCCATTTCGTTGGTTGAAAGCATGCCCCCTGCTCTCTGATTCCCAAACGACGGGAGATGTCAGTACGAACCAAATGTTCACTTAAATCAGATATTAAATAAGACCAACACGATTCACGAATTCGCTATTTCAACTCATAAAGTTTCTGACATTTTGGAAATTATTCATGAAAATTCTCCAGTTTTAAGTGCGCTTCTTTCCCTAAAACATATAGTCCTGCGGACGCAATATTACGTCACTTGAATTGAACTGACTTGTATGGAGTTTGCTATAACATAAGGACACTCGCACTCTTTGCTGACAAGAGTGATGGAATATCCCTTAGCCAGAAGTTTTCATAAGGTTCTCTGAAATGTAATATTACATCAGCACCACTCGAAGTGTATATTACTAAAATAAACAAGTTGGGTTCTCTATTGTGCTATGAAATAGAGAACATATCATTCCTACACTTTTAACTCAGTAAGTATTGTCAGAGAAACGGCCAGTAATGAAAGTTGTTCGCTATAGCAAGCATATAGAGAATTTCGTGAACCAACAGTTTTAAATTGGAACACAGATACCAACAGAACTTCTGGTTATGCAGTCATGAATAAAGGTGGCTCACTTCTAGGCTCTCGTAATTTTTAGTAAATCTCTGCCGTATTTAAAGTGTTAGTAATCATCTTTGTTCTCGGCTCTTATTGTATTTCTACCTCGTTTTCTATAACATAATCAATTTACAATGTTTGTAACTGGAGTACAGTATAGGATAAACCTATTTACCCTGAGATACTTAACTTTACCTTTGCACTCATATTTTTAATAAGGTGCACCATCTTTAACCCTTTCATTCCCACATTAGCTTATAGTTTCTGGTGTTGGAAATAGGAGAATTTGTTATGTTTGCTGTACTTTGGCAATGATCTAATTTACTTTTCACAGTCAATAAGCTGTAGGCGTTGTGTTCAGTTGTAAGTGATACGAATCAGTCGTCGGTAGAGAAACAGCGTTGTTTACTGCCATGGAAAATAAACGGGCACTGAAGTTTCGTAGAGTACAGTGCCGTTCAAATATTATCTCTCTATGCAACACGTAGGCAGTTGGCTACAAGGGGCTTGAAAGGGTTTTCATCCCAGTCTGTAAACCAGATCTAAATTTGCCAGAATTGTATCACATTGCTCTTTGAATGTTGCGGAATGCGCTGTAATTTTCCTATGTGATCACGGGCAGACATTTATCTATGCATCAGAAGGTGATCGACCTGGCTTGACATAAGAGCTTGAAGAACTAAACACAACGTGTGGAATTTTTTTCGAAACAAGAAAGTGTAACTGTCAATGTTACTTTCACTGCAGCTGCAGTAGTTTCGGTTCCTCCGCGCTATCCTGTTTTCGCTCGCCGGACACGACAATCTTCAAACTTGCTCTTGAACAAACGAGGGATGTAAGTAGGTTTTTCGTGAATTGTGGAGAGTGGTGGGGGGACTCACTCTCTCTCTCTGACGCACGGGAAGAAACACGTGTTTTACTTTTCGTTCTGGCAGACTTGTCCAAGGTCAGACATGCGTTATGTAAGTGGCTGAATCTCTTTGCGGTGCGTGAGCCGTGGAGCTTGTCACTGATGACTTCGGCAGATGGAAACTGAATGCGCACTTTAAATATGGAGTAAACTTTAAATAGCTTGAAATACTGAGTGATCTTGAAATAGCGGGAAATACAGAACTAAATTAAAATAGCTTGAATTACAGAGTGATATTGAGATAGCTTGAAATACGGAGTGAACATGAGATAGCTTGAATTACAGCGTGAACTTGAAATAGCTTCAAATATAAAGTGAGCTTGAAATAGCTTGAAATACAGAGTAAACTTGAAAAAGCTTGACATACAGAGTGAACTTGAAATAGCTTGAAATACAGAGTAAACTTGAAAAAGCTTGACATACAGAGTGAACTTGAAATAGCTTGAAATACAGATAGAACTTGAGATAGCTACACATTTTTTGCAGACGTGAATACAACTTTAAAATCAGACCGGCTCATGGGGTAGCAGAACGGAAACGGCGATGTTATGTCCACAGAGTGATCAGTTCCAACACTATAACTTTGTGGCTAATAACACTATTGAAATGTTAATTGCTTCGTTATATCGGGTATCACACTACGATCCTAGCATGACCTCTGTTTGGCACCACACATACACGCGGAATGGGTGATGGGCTGCGTTAATTGACGGCCATTTTGTGCTTAGGGGAAATTTTACGGGCAATATATAGCGTGACTCCTTTGTGCTGGCACACTGATTTTGGTGCCAAAAATATATTTTTAAGGATATGTATATATGAACTATATAAGACAAATATTTGTTTCTCTTCATTCATTACATTCCTCTATCCTAAAGCAAAAATTAACTACTAATGCAGACGTATTTATGTTAAACCAAGATTTTTTCTTTGGTATTCACATGCCTCGAGTGCGTAAACCTGCAATAAAACTCTGATTATTTCAATGAAAATATTCTGAAAGTGCGTGCGTGCATTCAAGGAAATTTGCTGAATATTTAAAACAATTATATTTTGTAGTCCTGTTGTAATGACAAAAATTAATTTTAATAACTGAAAATTTTTTTATTCAAGAATAATACGCACTGTAGTGTAACCTAGATTATGCGGTTCTGTAGCAATTAGAAACAGCCCTATGTTATTTAAAAAAAAATCAAAAACTAATGAGTGAGTATTTTTTACTTGTGAATTCCATTGAATAAAAAAAATCGTATCTCCAGAGTTTAAAGCGCGTGTATACCTTAAATATCTAGCACGGAACTATTTAAGAGTTAAATATGTTCATATAAATTGCCTACTTATGTACCTCTTTTATCTGATTGTTTTATAGTGTTGTGAAGCTAAGATATCATTATAATATGCCAAGAATTCTTCCACTCATGATTATGTTGTACCCAGAAACGTAGCCCGTAAATTTCTCTCCATAAACGGCCACATACTGGCGTGTATAACGTGATAAACGTTACGCTATAAATTTTGTAAGACTTTGGAGATTTGGGGGTAAAAATTTACACCCGTAAATCTTACGAATTCATCTGGAAATATGCAAGTATCCTCAAAAGCAAAAATCTTAATTTTTGCGACAGGATCACAATTTATTAGACATATACAGGAAAAAACTGTGTTAATAAAATAATCCGTTGAAAGAATAACTGAGCACCGTTACACATGCTCTGACGTAAAATTGGTTTTTCACTAAGGCAGTTGCTTACGCAAAATTAACAGAAGCTCAGGGATGTGATATGTAGTCATACATGTCGGTAAATGTGCACATTTTAGGTCACTACTTAAAAATTATTTTATTTCTAATGCAAATTTTTTTGCCGTGTCCAAACTATAGTCCACTCATAATTACTTCTCTTTAGTAGTATTTTGCGTAAAAAATATTTATTGCTATATATAGCCAAAACGCCGATATTCTTCCTGTTTTTGTAAATTTTAATAGGGATAAAATATTATAATTTACCGATAAAATATACACACGAATCCAACTTAACCAAAAAAGGAACTACCCACTTTTATGTTAACAGAAATATATAACGCTTGTGCTACTTGTAGTATACAATAAATAAACCAAAANGGGTCGTGCAAGAGTAATCAACAATTCGGTGGCGCACCCTTATAGCGCAGAAGTGCAGAAGGCACTACTTTCGCACTGAAACCTAGGAATGTCTAAGTAACAGAAGCGTTGCATTCGGGTAATGACATTCCACTTTGTATACTGGAACGAATGATTCAGCAAGTGAGTGAAGAGATTTGGGCGGCTCTTGAAATCGAAGTTTTGAGAGCCGTTGGGAGTGAAGCAAAATAAAAGGGGGTGAAAACGGGAGACCACCGAGAAAACCCGCCCACCAGCGGCTTCATCTGGCACGATTCCCGCTTTTGAAAATCGAGGAGCGACACTGTCGGGAATCGATCCCAGGTCACCTTGGCGGGAGGTGCGTGGTCTAACTACTACAAAACTGCGGCCTCGATAGAATCCTGCCTGAAGAAACCATGGAAGTATACAGCGTGAAAGGAAGTTTATGTTAATGCATCATGTCTGTCGTCCATTCCACCCATCTAAGTAAATTTTGGATAAAAAAGAATGCTGTAATATGGCTCAATATAAACAAATCAGAAAGCTCCCATACGGGCCAGTTTGCTGCACACAGTAAGAACAATGCAAGCAGGAATATATTAATGTAAAATATGAAATAACTTCCATTTTAGTATATGTAAAGTAAAGATTAGTTTTAATATAAAGTTTATTTTGTTGGCTATGAGTCGACGTTTGCATATCGAAAAACTAAATGTCAAATTTAGAATTAATTTTTGGTACGGTGTCGTTGTACGTCTACAATTGAAAACCAAGCAGGGCATTTCAATATTAAGGCAAAATATCTGGAACTATTATTAAATCTTACATTATATTCGCACATATCTGATATATTTTTAATAGCGTAACCCATTTTCCTAGAGTACATATTCACAACAAATGAAACTTTTTCATGATTCACGTAAGGAAGTTATTCTCACTAAAATATTTAAATTACCATAATTTATCAAATCTCTTAGATTTATTCTTTTTATGTCAGTTTCCAAATCGCTGGTTAAGTATAGTAAAACTCTTTACGTATTGGCGGGGCCGCGGTGGTGTAGTGGGTATACATCTCTCGTTCCACCAAGGCGAACACGGTTCGATTCCTGGCGGTGTCGTTCGCGAAATTTCGCATGCGGAAATCGTGCCGGACGTTGCCACTGCTCGGTGGGTTTTCTCGTGGATCTCACGTTTTCCCCTCCCTTTCATTACGGCGCTGCTCCAAACTCCCCTCGTTTCGCCATGATCGGCTTTCAAGACCTCTATGTTAAGAGCCGCCGAAATCTCTTCACTCACTTTACGTGTAAGCATATAAGCGAAGAAATTAAAGTCAAGTCACGTATTCAAATATAATTTAACTGAATTATAATTATTGCTTTAAGTACTTGCTGAATTTGTGAAGTTACTACCGCTTTCTGCAGCCAAAGTTCTAAGGTTTTTCTACAGTTCAGCAAGGCTTGTTACGTAACCCGAATAGCACCTAAGTGACGCAGATTGCCTGCCCGAGTTCTGATCAGGCGCACTGTACGTCGATATGTGACCGCTGACCTGTAGTGTGATGGAATGTCCCGCGTTTGGAATGGACATGGTCCACTTGCAATTTTGTTGTTACAAGTCCACACACGCTCGTATTTTCCCTTTCTTACCTCTCCCCTTCGCCAACAAACTACCGAAGTACCGCGTAGAAAGTCCTGCGCAAACAGACTGACCATGTTTAAATATTACAAAAAAAAAAAAAAAAAAAAAAAAAAAAAAAAAAAAATAAAAAAAAAANACCAGTAAAGAACTTGTTACGGCATACTATCGCACTGGTAAAGATATACAAAATGCTGTGGGTCAATGACCTGCAGACTTTAATTTACGTCCCTATTAAAGCGTTTAGATACCGAGTAAGAAAAAAATCTCTAAGTAAGTTAAACTTTGCAATTGCTATTATAAACTATAATATCAACAGCAAAAAGAGTTTGTATCGTAACCAACACAAAAATTTTAATAGTTACTGTTAGAGTATTAAGATTTTTAAAAATTTGTGCCAATATTTATTGATATTTGAAACTTTATAATAAACTCATTCAATACCACATACCAAAAAAAATAGCTATAAATGACCCATAAGATTTAATGGAATATTAATTTTATTTCTTACCACAGTATCAAGTTGGTTTCAAATCAATTATACGGATCGTTTTACTCGCTCTCGGACACAGATGTACGATATGAAATCACAAACCATTGGTCATAATGTAATTAAATATGCTACTGACATAAACTGGCATGCGAGAAGAATGGTGGCATCACAGGTAGAGCTAAAAGTGATCGCAATTAGCTTCAATGCATTCCTTCACACGCTTGTTCATGTCACGGGAGGTGACCACCAACTTACCAGGAATCACAACGTCATTTGGCCGCCGAATGCTTTTTTACAATTCCGTGATAGCCCACGGCTTGCTGAGATGTGATTTGCTCATCAGCATGCTCCACAGGGAGAAATACGGTGGGGTAAGGTCAGGTGAGCTGAGTGCCCAATGCCCTTTGGAAAAGATAATAATATTTCTCTACTTCCGGTGACGTTAATCGGACTAGTTGCACCGACCATGATTAAAAAGATAGACAATACGGAGTTTTACTTCACACAGCTGATTCACAGACTCTTCAAATATACCCACGTAGACTTCAGTATCCACTGTTTTGTTGAAAAAGATACCGCTTATAATGAGGTGCATTGAAAAAGTGGACAACACACCGGTTTGTTCATCATGAATAGGTGCATAGTATGAGGATTACCGGTAGTCCAAAGCTGCAAATTACATGTATTAATAATTACCACTTAGTATAAACCACACCTCGTCTGAGAACCATGTGCATTGCAGGTGTCCCGGATGTGCGTTGACAAATCGCTGGAAACAGTTACAGTGGTGGGCCCTTTTCGCTTTGACGGGAGGTTGCATTGTTGCACACCAGCAACCGAATTCACATGCAGCATTGCTTTGTTGGCAGCTCGTTGCCATGTGCTTGTGGAAATTCTTTATTTCCTGCGACAGTCTACACAACGACTTATTTAATGTGGGCAGCAATTTTTTTTATCACTTCCTGCACTACTGTACCAGGCAGTTTAGGAAGTCCTTCTTCATGCACGTTCAACAGTTTTCACGTTATTCAACTTTATTCACCTAATAAAGTTTCCGGTCTCTAAACTGTGCAATAAATGGTCGCTGGCTGACATTTGCGGACTCTTTATTAAGTAAGTGCGAATGATAAACACATGCATTTCTACTGAATACCGACATATACTCTACCCGAACAAACACAAACTGCTCATGGTTAACTGAACACTTTTGATAGCACTGCTTACGATCTACTTGTATGCATATTGTGTATACTTCCACCGTATCTAAAATTAACTTTGCTATGGGACTTCTAAACTTAATCATGCGTCGGCCAAGTAAGAATTAAAATTATTCTTAAAGTTTACATTTTATACATTTTCTAATTCTTTTACTTGAAATACGTGCATTTAAAAGACACACAAAAAGTACCTACATAATTTATTTTTACAAATATTTACCTAAAATTTTACTTTCACTTTAACACGTGAAATTAATTTCTCTCCGTCGGTACCAACTTAACAGGGCACATGAACGTCGGCTATAAGCAGGTAGGAGCAGTGAAATTTTCCAAATGTTGATTTCATAAGTGTTCAGATAATCGGGAACAGCCTACATCAGTTGAGTTACAACCGCAGCGACAAGAAGTTAGACAGGAAAAACACGTCCGTTTAAGTGACATGTAACAGTCGAATAGTTGAGACGTACGTGCATGCCCATGCAAGGGCAAGAAGATCTGTGGTACCAATCACCACTAGTGTAGCCATGCTTATCATACACCAAGGCATGTCCCTTACACATTCCTTTATATAATGACCTATAAGTTTAAATTTGTAAGTGGACATCATGGACCGAGATAAAATGGAACATTCTGTAATGTATTGGAATGTATGGTGATAGCCACATAGGCTTTAGTTAAGTATATTAATTTTTAGAAACCATTGATATTAGTTACCAAGATGTAACTTTTAACTACTGAGCCGACTTTCCTCTACATGGGTGAAAATACATTTAAGTAAAGTTCTTGAAGGCTTAGATGGTAGGTAGACGTTGAATTCTCATTGTCTGCAATATCATTGGAGAGGAAACCAAAAACATGTCAAACAGTACAATGTCAATTAAAATACATGAGTGACTTACCCGAGATCATAATTCATAAACTCTCTTAAAATGAAGCTAGTAAGCAATCAACTGCATCACGAAGGTAGGATTCAGAGCATCAACTTCGGATGCAATCAGTGTAATTTTTTGAATTATAGGGTTCACTAACCTGAAATATTTACTCGGCCATAATTTTGAAAATAAGTGTCTGAGCATTAAAACACATAAATTTACATGGACTACCATAATGCTACTTGTGTGATGAATTATATGGAAAAAGGTTGGTTGGTCTCCAAGATATGGCACAAAATAGTAATTTTCTTAAATAGGCCCACTACACAAAATTGCTCATAAAGAGGCTCTGTACACTATGATTGTAATAGGTAATATAAGCATTAAATTTGGATTGAAATTGTTATATTGTTAAATTGATATGCCAAACATTTGAAAATATTGATATGGCCGCCATTTTTAACTCATTGTCTGACCTAATTGAAGCCTTGCAATTTTTCAAGGCCTTCCGTAGGTGTGCAAAAAATTGTGGAAATTAGTCTACTTATTCCGCAAATCTGAAAAGTTTTTCAGTTTACTCACCTGACACTTGTTTTCAAAAAATCCTGCAAAGGAGGATCTCTGTATGCATATCGGTTCATTGGTACTCCAGATATGGGGAAAAAACTC
This sequence comes from Clitarchus hookeri, assembly GCA_002778355.1. Lineage (NCBI taxonomy): Eukaryota > Metazoa > Arthropoda > Insecta > Phasmatodea > Phasmatidae > Clitarchus > Clitarchus hookeri. The sequence continues at coordinate 645,852 of NQII01000417.1, forward strand.
AATTAATCATGTGACGATCTTCATAAATTGAGGGCAAAAAGTTTATATATTAGCACAGAACGGTGTCCACATCTCGTAGAGACTGTTGGGTGATGCGAGCTGTATGGTTACGAGAGTTATCTTGCTGCAAGACAGCGTAGGGTATGCCACGCAAAAATGGCAGAAAATGGGACCGCAGAACCTCATTGACAGATCGTTGTGCTGTCTACGTGCGTTCAACAACCACGAGACGCGGCCAGAAGACGTAACCGATGGCACTCACACCATAAAACCTGGTGCTCGGGAAGTACGGCGTTCATGAATTAATGTAGGATTGTTGCGGTGTCCACTGCGGGGCCAAAATCTACTGCTACCATCACCTGCATTAAATACCGTATTTCACGATAACTTTTCATATTATTATTTGAAAGATATTTATACAAAGAGCACATAAATAAAATTTTTTGTAGCCAAATGATTATAATTTAAAAATACATCACCGGTAATGTTGTAAAATTTTGAATATGGGCGTCTAAGTTTCAATGCCACAATTTATCTTAGACAAATTTAACAATCGTTACTCGGGTACTGGAATCCTCTGAATGTATCGTAAAATATGTATTGATGTATATACCAACACACTTTTTATCGTTCGAGAGAAAATTGTATAAATAATAGTTGTTTCTCTTGGATGAATATAATTGTTTTGGCCAAATCAACGATACCACTTTTATAATATATCCAGGAGACTAGTACCAGGTTGTCAGGTCTCCAGATTTGTCCGCTATTATTGAACACCCATGGGTGACGATGGTGTGACGATGGCACCACCATCAACCACTTACACAAACACTGACTGATCTATGTGTGCAGTTGTTGTAAGTACATCACGACGTCGCAGCCCCGATGCCCAGGTCCAGAAATCAGAACACATACGCTACGGCGGATACTATGCTACACCTCTTGGAGAGTAAACGGAAGCGAAATTGCTTGGCCGGGCGAGCAAGCGGTAGATGTAATATCGTGCGGTATGGAGAGCACTGTAATCGACAGTATAGCACTATGGCCGGGTGAGCGAGCAGTAGATTCGCATATGGTGTGGTATGGAGAGCGCGGTAGATGTCATATCGTGCGATATAGATAGTGCTGTAATCGACAGCCTAGTTCTAAGGCCGGTCGAGCGTGCGGTAGATGTCATATCGTGCGATATAGATAGTGCTGTAATCGACAGCATAGCTCTAAGGCCGGGCGAGTGCGCGGTAGAGGTCTCGTGTGGTGCGGTACGGAGAGCGGTGTAATCGACAGCGTAGCTCTAGGGCTGGGATAACTGTATGTTGACTTGACGTTAAAACTAACACGCATCATGTTACAATTTCGCATGTACAGTTGAAACCGTATGATGGAATGTCTCGTTTCATCGTTGCCTGTATAGCCACTAGAGGAGACTCTACCCTATGTTGAACTCGTGCTTCACGGATGCCTAATAAAACGCCCTCTATGCGCGAGAGACTATTAAATACTTATTTGTACTATCATTCATCAGTCAGTGATGATTAAATAAAGTTTTGCGCCCGGAAAGAGGGTGTTTAAATTTCCATGTCAAGCAGGTTGTGTGTTAAAAAAAAAATCGGTGTTTCAGCAACGAGCATCCTTAATTGTATTAACAAATCCTGAAACTAGAAAAGGCCAAACTAGGAAACTGCGCAAATTTCACAATTTGTGTTGAAAATTCTTGATTTGTCCTACACTGATGTAAACTCAACAACACATTGTTACAGAAGAACTGCCTAGGTAAATAAGTACATGTTACCTAATTACACAAATTCATCAGATTTCGACTGTGAACCAGTGTAATTCACCGGTACAGATTAAGCGATTTTAGTTAACTTTGTCACAGAGTAAATAAAGAGGCCTGCACATAGACGAAATTTCACGGCGGTACCTATGAAGTGGTCGTCGTACCCACTCTCATTCTGGCTGCGCGAGGATGTGGGAACGGGGCCTTATGTTCCATTGGCTAAAGCGTGTTGCAAAAGGTTCCCTACTGTCTGAGCCGCCGGTAGGCTAGCGAGGGAACACGCGCCGATGGGCGAACGGTGTTCCGACATATTGCTGGCTAGTGGCACCATATTGCTGGCTAGTGGTGCCATATTGCTGGCTAGTGGTGCCATATTGCTGGCTAGTGGCACCGTATTGCTGGCTAGTTACGCCATATTGCTGGCCAGTGGTGCCATATTGCTGGCTAGTGGCACCGTATTGCTGGCTAGTTGCGCCATATTGCTGGCCAGTGGCGCCATATTGCTGGCTAGTGGCGCCATATTGCTGGCTAGTGGTACCGTATTGCTGGCTAGTTGCGCCATATTGCTGGCTAGTGGCACCATATTGCTGGCTAGTGGTGCCATATTGCTGGCTAGTGGCATTATATTGCTGGCTAGTGGCGCCATATTGCTGGCTAGTGGCACCGTATTGCTGGCTAGTTGCGCCATATTGCTGGCCAGTGGCGCCATATTGCTGGCTAGTGGCGCCATATTGCTGGCTAGTGGTGCCGTATTGCTGGATAGTTGCACCATACTGCTGGCTTGTGGCACTGTATTGCTGGCTAGTGGCGTCATATTGCTGGCTCGTACGGCTGGAGTTAAAGTAAGAAGTTACTATTTCACCTCTACATTCTTATCTATATGACCATGTTTGGCTCCGTTCATATACAACAACATTAACATTTGGGGAAATGTGAATACCAAACAATAAACATCATCCAGCTTATAGTTTAATATTGTGAACTAATTATACATATCTAATTTTCGAATTTGTACATACGCATGGATGCACAGACACCGATGTAAACAGATATGTTACGTAAGCAGAAGTTAGACAAGCACCAGACATCTTTATTGTTCAACGAGACCAGAAAGACAGAAGTTAGTTCTCTCTCTCTTATCTTGCAATCTGTATTATTATGTGTAAATTAAATATTTAAAATTTTTTTAAAAGTAAAATATTTTTTTATTCTAAATCTGCTAATGATAATGTATGTCTGAAAAAAATTAAGTATGATTTTAAAATGCTAAAAATTATTTCGGAAAATTTTTTAGTATTTTAAGTTTATCATAAAAAATTAGAAAGCATTTCAAATTCTTAAAAAGGCAAATATATAGCAGTTTACACAGTGTCTGTAGCATGGCTAGAAATAATTTTGAACACATTGCGATTTAGTCTTAAATATTTTTGTTGAGAAACAGAAAGAAAAAACTCTGAGCGGATGGTACACGGTATTTAAAAATAATTTGGTTTTTGCCAACTTTCATTTAAGTTCAAAAAGCTACTGATAGATAACAAACAAATTTTTTTTCCACGCAGTTTTGATGGTCAAAGTCATTAGAACCGATATAAAAAAATTTGAAGAGGACAATTTTCCTATATATTTTGAACTTTCTTCCGATAACATCTTATGGCGTAATAATTGCAACCCGGGGGATTTGTTCAAGAGTCCGGGCCGGTGGAGGACCGGACAGACGACTATGCCGTAAGGTCTGAACATTTTTTTTTTTTTTTGGTGAGTGCAGAGTTACGTTGGCTGGCCTTCCTCCTGACGTAGGATGATTACGGTGTCCGGCTCCCCGTCGCCGTATATGGCCGAGGGCTACCTGCGAGGGGACCGCACGCGAAACAACAACAGCTCCATGTTGAGCGAGAAACGAGGATGGTGGTTAAACACCGGTCAGCCGGAAAAAACAGCATTCCAAACGGACAATGTATAACATGCCGAAACTACGTTTTCTATCATAGACTAAACATGAGCTAGGCCGACAGACCGACATCCCTGGACGCAAAAAACCAATCTACGTGCCCAAACATTGAACTTATTTTCTGTCAATACGACTAGCAAAAATGTCATGGATTGAACTTGAGGTTATAATACTGATCAGTAACACAAATGCTTTGAAATATTATGTATACATCCTCTAAGAAATTTATAATGCATTTTATTAAATTCCAATTAGTACAAATATTTAATTGATGTAATAATGCTTTTAATTTAAAAATTATTAATTTAACAAACAAGTTCACCACTGTTGACCATGTGACTTTGACAGCCGTGTTACTTTGGGGTAGGTCAATGTTGGGTACATGAGCAGAAGGCAAACAAGCGGTTTAACTCATATTAAGTATATGTTTTCTATCGCAAAAAAAAATCCCATACAAAAATTATGTTCAGTTAGGAAGTTATTTCGCTGTAGTTATGATTACGTTCTCATGTAATTTTTGTGTGCAAACTCTTCAAGGAAAATACCACGTAAATTGGAATAAACTTAAAATTATATTATTATTTTTTTTATTTTTTACGTCACTACTTGTGGATGCGATTACAAAATCTTCAATATTCTTAAAAAGGAAAATTTTTTTTAATCTTCGGAATATTATATCTATATATAATTTTAAAGGTACTTCAGGAAATGTTACAGTATGCATTGCAGTGTAGTTCTTGTGGTAGTTCCTCGGCACTTAATTATAAGGAAGTATTATTGGCGTATTATTACGAAGCAAAATTACAATAATAAAAAATTATAAATGGAAAATACTTTTAAAATATTATTACTCAGGCCTACTCGTTATAGTTAACAAGCAGCGAGATTGTCCACATTGCATACAAGATTTTGAGTTGAAATTAATATCTGTAACTATTAACATAATAATATATGTATAAAGTCACAAACACATTTTAACTGCCAATGGAAAATTTATGTCCTTGTGAAATAATAAACGCTTACAATATCCACAAAATATTAATCTGGAGACCAAAATTGGTTTTATTTGTAGTACGAAAAATTTACAGTTAAAAAAAATTATATGTGATCAGAAAATCACAATATTTCGCATTGTGCTTATTTGTCCTACGTCTTTATTTATTTACATTGCTAGCAAATTCAATTTAATTTTGATTCACGAAGATATTCGTGGCTAAATATTAAGGGACTATTAGGTGTACGTCAGTTTCAATTGACCGCATTCGCGTAAATGCAAACTGTGAAGACACTATAACTGGTATTCCTGTAGTGATGAGGAAAGACGGACCAAATCAGTCACAGAATATACAAACACACAGAAGTAAAGTTACATTGTAGTACCTTTGATGTGGGTGTACCCATTGGCTGGTTGGCTGCGCGAGAACCTCGGAACGGGTTTTTTGCCTGATTGGCTATTGCATGCCGCGGAAGTTACACTACTTGCTGGGTTAACGGCTAGTAAGTAAGTTACTCACAACTTGCTGGGTTTCCGGATGGCGAGTAAGTTACCCACTTCTAGCTGTTTTGCCGGCTGTAGAGAAAGTTACCAACTACTTGCTGGGTTGCCGGCTCGCGAGTAAGTTACACACTACTTGCTGGAATACTGGCTGGCGAGAAAGTTACCCACTACTCGCTGGGTTGCCGGCTGGCGAGTAGGATACCCACTATTTGCTGGGTTGCCGACTGGCGAGTAAGTTACACACTAATTGCTGGAATCCCGGCTGGAGAGTAAGTTACTCACTACTTGCTGGGTTGCTGGCTGGCGAGTTAGTTACCCGCTACTTGCTGGAATGCTGGCTGGAGAGTAAGTAACTCACTACTTGCTGGGTTGCCAGCTGGCGAGAAAGTTACCCGCTACTTGCTGGGTTGCCGGATGCCGAGTTAGTAACTCACTACTTGCTGCGTTGCCGGCTGGCTAGTAAGTTACCCACTACTTTTGGGTTGCCGGCTGGCTAGTAAGTTACCCACTACTTGCTGGGTTGCTGGCAGACGAGTATGTTACTCACTACTTGCTGGGTTGCCGGCTATCGAGTAAGTCATCCACTACTTGCTGCATTGCCGGCTGGCTAGTAAGTTACCCACTACTTTTGGGTTGCCGGCTGGCTAGTAAGTTACCCACTACTTGCTGGGTTGCTGGCAGACGAGTATGTTACTCACTACTAGCTGGGTTGCCGGCTATCGAGTAAGTCATCCACTACTTGCTGGGTTGCCGGCTGGCGAGTTAGTTACCCGCTACTTGCTGGAATGCTGGCTGGAGAGTAAGTAACTCACTACTAGCTGGGTTGCCGGCTATCGAGTAAGTCATCCACTACTTGCTGGGTTGCTGGCTGGCGAGTTAGTTACCCGCTACTTGCTGGAATGCTGGCTGGAGAGTAAGTAACTCACTACTTGCTGGGTTGCCAGCTGGCGAGAAAGTTACCCGCTACTTGCTGGGTTGCCGGATGGCGAGTTAGTAACTCACTACTTGCTGCGTTGCCGGCTGGCTAGTAAGTTACCCACTACTTTTGGGTTGCCGGCTGGCTAGTAAGTTACCCACTACTTGCTGGGTTGCTGGCAGACGAGTATGTTACTCACTACTAGCTGGGTTGCCGGCTATCGAGTAAGTCATCCACTACTTGCTGGGTTGCCGGCTGGCGAGTTAGATACCCACTATTTGCTAGGTTGCCGGCTGGCTAGTAAGTAACCCAGTACTTGCTGGGTTGCTGGCTGGCGAGTAAGTTACCCAATACTTGCTGGGTTTCCGGCTGTCGAGTCAGTTACTCACTACTTGCTGGGTTTCCGGCTGTCGAGTCAGTTACTCACTACTTGCTGGATTTCAGGCTGGCGTGTAAATATACCACTTCCAGTTGTGTTAAAGGCTGGCGAGTAAGATACCCAGTACTTGCTGGGTAGCCAGCTGGCGAGTAAGTTACCCACTACTTGCTGGGTTGCCGGTTGGGGAGTAAGTTACTCACTACTTGCTGGGTTGCCGGCTGGCGAGTAAGTTACCCACTACTTGCACGGTTTCCGGCTGTCTAGTAAGTTACTCACTACTATCTGGGTTGCAGGCTGGCGTGTAAATAACTCACTACTAGTTGTGTTAAAGGCTGGCGAGTAAGTTACTCACTACTTGCTGGGTTGCCGGCTATCGAGTAAGTCATCCACTACTTGCTGGGTTGCTGGCTGGCGAGTTAGTTACCCGCTACTTGCTGGAATGCTGGCTGGAGAGTAAGTAACTCACTACTTGCTGGGTTGCCGGCTGGCGAGAAAGTTACCCGCTACTTGCTGGAATGCTGGCTGGAGAGTAAGTAACTCACTACTTGCTGGGTTGCCGGCTGGCGAGAAAGTTACCCGCTACTTGCTGGAATGCTGGCTGGAGAGTAAGTAACTCACTACTTGCTGGGTTGCCGGCTATCGAGTAAGTCATCCACTACTTGCTGGGTTGCTGGCTGGCGAGTTAGTTACCCGCTACTTGCTGGAATGCTGGCTGGAGAGTAAGTAACTCACTACTTGCTGGGTTGCCGGCTGGCGAGTTAGTTACCCGCTACTTGCTGGAATGCTGGCTGGAGAGTAAGTAACTCACTACTTGCTGGGTTGCCGGCTGGCGAGAAAGTTACCCGCTACTTGCTGGAATGCTGGCTGGAGAGTAAGTAACTCACTACTTGCTGGGTTGCCGGCTATCGAGTAAGTCATCCACTACTTGCTGGGTTGCTGGCTGGCGAGTTAGTTACCCGCTACTTGCTGGAATGCTGGCTGGAGAGTAAGTAACTCACTACTTGCTGGGTTGCCGGCTGGCGAGTTAGTTACCCGCTACTTGCTGGAATGCTGGCTGGAGAGTAAGTAACTCACTACTTGCTGGGTTGCCGGCTATCGAGTAAGTCATCCACTACTTGCTGGGTTGCTGGCTGGCGAGTTAGTTACCCGCTACTTGCTGGAATGCTGGCTGGAGAGTAAGTAACTCACTACTTGCTGGGTTGCCGGCTGGCGAGTTAGTTACCCGCTACTTGCTGGAATGCTGGCTGGAGAGTAAGTAACTCACTACTTGCTGGGTTGCCGGCTGGCGAGTTAGTTACCCGCTACTTGCTGGAATGCTGGCTGGAGAGTAAGTAACTCACTACTAGCTGGGTTGCCGGCTATCGAGTAAGTCATCCACTACTTGCTGGGTTGCTGGCTGGCGAGTTAGTTACCCGCTACTTGCTGGAATGCTGGCTGGAGAGTAAGTAACTCACTACTTGCTGGGTTGCCGGCTGGCGAGTTAGTTACCCGCTACTTGCTGGAATGCTGGCTGGAGAGTAAGTAACTCACTACTTGCTGGGTTGCCGGCTGGCGAGTTAGTTACCCGCTACTTGCTGGAATGCTGGCTGGAGAGTAAGTAACTCACTACTAGCTGGGTTGCCGGCTATCGAGTAAGTCATCCACTACTTGCTGGGTTGCTGGCTGGCGAGTTAGTTACCCGCTACTTGCTGGAATGCTGGCTGGAGAGTAAGTAACTCACTACTTGCTGGGTTGCCGGCTGGCGAGTTAGTTACCCGCTACTTGCTGGAATGCTGGCTGGAGAGTAAGTAACTCACTACTAGCTGGGTTGCCGGCTATCGAGTAAGTCATCCACTACTTGCTGGGTTGCCGGCTGGCGAGTTAGATACCCACTATTTGCTAGGTTGCCGGCTGGCTAGTAAGTAACCCAGTACTTGCTGGGTTGCTGGCTGGCGAGTAAGTTACCCAATACTTGCTGGGTTTCCGGCTGTCGAGTCAGTTACTCACTACTTGCTGGGTTTCCGGCTGTCGAGTCAGTTACTCACTACTTGCTGGATTTCAGGCTGGCGTGTAAATAAACCACTTCTAGTTGTGTTAAAGGCTGGCGAGTAAGATACACAGTACTTGCTGGGTAGCCGGCTGGCGAGTAAGTTACCCACTACTTGCTGGATTTCAGGCTGGCGTGTAAATAAACCACTTCTAGTTGTGTTAAAGGCTGGCGAGTAAGATACCCAGTACTTGCTGGGTAGCCGGCTGGCGAGTAAGTTACCCACTACTTGCTGGGTTGCCGGTTGGGGAGTAAGTTACTCACTTCTTGCTGGGTTGCCGGCTGGCGAGTAAGTTACCCACTACTTGCACGGTTTCCGGCTGTCTAGTAAGTTACTCACTACTTTCTGGGTTGCAGGCTGGCGTGTAAATAACTCACTACTAGTTGTGTTAAAGGCTGGCGAGTAAGATACCCAGTACTTGCTGGTTGGCCGGCTGGCGAGTAAGTTACTCACTACTTGCTGGGTTGCCAGCTGGCGAGTAAGTTATCCACTACTAGCTGGGTTGCCGACTGGCAAGTACGTTACCCACTACTACCTTTGTTGCCGGCTGGCGAGTAAGTTACCCAGTACTTGCAGGGATTCCAGCTGGCGAGTAAGTTACCCACTACTAGCTGGGTTGCCGACTGGCAAGTACGTTACCCACTACTACCTTTGTTGCCGGCTGGCGAGTAAGTTACCCAGTACTTGCAGGGATTCCAGCTGGCGAGTAAGTTACCCACTACTTGCTGGGTTGCCGGCAGACGAGTATGTTACTCACTACTAGCTGGGTTGCCGGCTGGCGAGTAAGTCATCCACTACTTGCTGGGTTGCCGGCTGGCGAGTTAGATACCCACTATATGCTAGGTTGCCGGCTGGCTAGTAAGTTACCCAGTACTTGCTGGGTTGCCGGCTGGCGAGTAAGTTACCCACTACTTGCTGGGTTTCCGGCTGTCGAGTCAGTTACTCACTACTTGTTGGATTTCAGGCTGGCGTGTAAATAAACCACTTCTAGTTGTGTTAAAGGCTGGCGTGTAAGATACACAGTACTTGCTGGGTAGCCGGCTGGCGAGTAAGTTACCCACTACTTGCTGGGTTGCCGGTTGGGGAGTAAGTTACTCACTACTTGCTGGGTTGCCGGCTGGCGAGTAAGTTACCCACTACTTTAACGGTTTCCGGCTGTCTAGTAAGTTACTCACTACTTGCTGGGTTGCAGGCTGGTGTGTAAATAACTCACTACTAGTTGTGTTAAAGGCAGGCGAGTAAGATACCCAGTACTTGCTGGTTGGCCGGCTGGCGAGTAAGTTACTCACTACTTGCTGGGTGGCCGGCTGGCGAGTAAGTTATCAAGCGCTCTCCGGCGAACAGCATTCCGACATCTTGCTGGCCATTGACGTCATTTTGCTGGCGTGTAAGGCTGGAGCGGCTGTTGCTCCTCTGTATCCTCAAGTTCTCTGCGTCACTGCGGATAGCGTTCTGACGGTGTACTGCTGCTGAACTTAAGGTGGCCGCCTGGTAAGAGGCACTTTGCACGTGTGAGGCCTAAAAGCGTGGAAGCGCCTGGGACGACCCATACGTGTCCACCAACTCTCTCATCGCCTCTACGCACAAAGCACTGAACTGGCTTGCAGTCTTGGCGTCGATAATCCCTCTTTGTGAGAATTTTCGCGGAGACCCTGACATTTTATGACGTAATAATAAAAATGAAGGTTTCATGCATGTCCCTGCTTTTTTTCTTATTGTTTTGTACAGGAATGTTTATGGCTAAAAATGACTTGCGAAAACACTTGTTTGAGCCATTTTCATTATGACAAAGACATGCTTTAGAGATAAATGGAGGAACTGAAAAACGTATCAGACGCGTACCGTTACTTATAAGCTGTTCGTTAGCAGGCCTCACTCAGACACGTTGGACGGTTTGTAAATAAAACGTTTTCTAATGGAGCTCTGCACACCGTTCAGCTGCCTATCCAGGCAGCCGCCTTAAACTTGACTCAGAAACATCCGTCGTATCAGTAATCTGCTCGTCCTTCAGGCGGTCACGTGATCTTAAACCAATCGCAGGGCTACTTTTTTAATATCCGTCAATCCGTCAGATATTTCTCAGACTTCAAGTTTCGACGTACGGATGGATAGACCACGGCCTTCTGACGAAATACCGTAGACGCGAATACGCACTTTGAAATAAAATCTAGGGATGTGATATGTGTTTATTTATCTTCGTTGGTTAATTCAGGAGTTTGAAATGTAAACGATAATTCCGTATAAATTCTATCGTGTAAAAAAATTATATTACCCCAAAATGTTCCTCTCTTGCAAATGAATTTCCAACCAAAATATACCTTGAACTTAAGAAAAGTCAAGATGTTAAGTTGTCGCACTGAAACATTGCCTTTTACAAGGATTGCTGAACGGTGGATTGTTGTGAATCACCTTCAACTGACGGACGGACGACTGACGGGAGCGATAGATGGTTGTGAGTCAAGCTACACAACGAAACGAACGCAAACATTACTCAACAAGGTGCAGGTGTTCGCTGGATTCCTTTTGTGGTCCGCACCGCATTCGGCAGTGGCGTGCGAGGCAATTGTTCGCGGGGGTTTTCTCGCCAAGAGTGCGGTAGAGAATGAAAAGCTTTGTACTGGGTGCCGACAATGCCGAATGGTTTTTTTTTTTTTTTTTTATACTTTCTCTTTGACCAGAATCTCACCGGCCGTTGGCTTGATGCCCCAAATCGTACATTTCATTCTCTCCCACCTGCCAATCTAACGTTCGTGATTAACAGAGATAGCATTACCTCGCGTTTGTTTTTGGTAACAGCGTGGACTTAATTTAACTCTACTCTCCTTTCACTTGTTTGACTGAACATTTTTTTCATTTGACTTGCCCTGCGGGACCGTCTGAATGTCGTTGACGTTTGCTATTCAACTTTTTTTAACTCACAATGGGCGAGGTAAAGTGAGTGAGCAAGTGAGTGGACAGATATAAGCGGCTCTTAACATTGACGTCTTGAGAGCCGATGAGGGGGTGAATCGAGGGGATTACGTAACAGCGTCGGAATGAAAGGACTGGGGAAACGGGAGACCCTCGAGAAAACCCGCCGAACAGCCCCATGGTCCGGCATTATTCCCACTTGTGAAAATCCGGGAGTGACCCGGCCAGGTATTGAACCTGTTTCGCCTTGGTGGGAGGCGAGCGTGCTGACCGCTCAGCCACCACGGCCCCGCGAGGTAAACAAAAATTCCCATAAACGATTATGTTCCACTTAGCACTATATATGGCAGGTGCTTCATAGTTTTATTGCGCTGAGAGCTTTCGGCTGTTGACATGGGTAAAATAAATATTTTGCAGGAGCGAACCATTATCACGGAATAACCACGAATACACAAGCGAAACAGGAACTTTCACGGCGAGATACAGCAAAAAATGGCTACACTAGCCACCAACATCGTGGAGCGTTATTCGCCAATCAGCGCTTGGTTACTTATTTTCAAAGCGCTGGCCCAACCAATAGAGAAACTTCCGAGGCTTGCAGTAGTCAATTAGACACAGGGTCTGTTCCAGAGTTTCCACGCAGCCAATCAGCTATTGGTATGCACACAAAAAAGAAAAGGCCAAGCCATTTAATGTCTGTGTACTTAGCTACCTGTGTCGTTACTTCGTGATATGAGCACGATTCCGTTCTTCTACCTTATTGCAGATCTAAACAGTAAAATGTCTAATTTTCGAGAAGATTCCAAGAAGGTTAGGTTAAGAAGCACTGAAATTTAGATACTCTCCAGTAATTGAATAATTTTAAATATATTTCCTCTTAGGTGTTTGGCCACGAATATATTAACACAATGAAATGAGATTATGTTTTTTGGAAGACACGCGACTTGTAAACAAAAAAAACCGTAACTATTGCGCAATTTTCGCGGTCCATATATGTAAATCTATTTGCGTAAAAAATCGGAGCACACAGTAGACTTCAATAATATTTTCACACCTCAGCTGTTCTGAACCTCCGTTGTCTGCTAGTGCCGTGTCCACATTTGAGCCAGCCAATCAGGTTAACGTCACTCCAACAATGAACCTTCGTGATTCGTACGCAAACAGCTAACACGGACCAGAAGGTTTTTTTTAGCCAATCAAATAAACTGTACAACTCCACAGTGCTTTTAACTGTATATGGCCACGAAATGTTTTCGCGAAATATCACTGCGCATACTTATTACATAAGCCTCAGCTTATGATATAAGATTTTGTAAGAAGCGTAAGCAGCTATTCCTTAACAGATTATTCTTTTGGAGTTGCGGGATGGATACTATTTCTTTGGATAGAACTGCGAAGGCGATTTAAGGTTAAATGCTGATGCAGCTGATGAGCTCTTATATATTGATATTAATTAGAAATTTTTATTGATAAACACATCTTTATAAAATTTTTTTGGTTGTGTCAATTTTTTCTCAGGTATGTTTATATTGAATATTATCTTGTGCCAATCAATTAATAAGAATTCCTAGGCATCATAAATAAAAAATTTCTTAAAATAACGCTGTAATACGTTTCGAAACATTGTTTTTATTATTGTTTTAGTAGATTCTTAAAATATATGTAGGCTCTATTATAGGTATGTGATTTATTGGCATTTTTATAAAACAGTTTCTTATGGTGGTGCAGTGCATGTACGTTATTACTGAGTTCGGGATATCTCTGTCCGTGTGACACGAGCTTGCAAGTGTATTCAGGGCTACTGAGTTTGAGACGTGGGTGGTGCTAAGGAGTATCATGGAGAGATTAAGCTGTTATGACAGCGGCAAAGTGAGTTTCAGCATGAAGCGGCCAAACATAGCGAACAGTGCTGAGTTAGTTTAGGGAAAACTAGAGACTACGATCAGTCACTAGGACAATAGTCGCAGCAGAGTTCAGTGATAAGACAACATTATTTATGCACTGACAAATTAAGCATTTTATTTACGCCAGCTTCAATTGTTATTTATTGCGCATGCAATTATAACTTACTATCTTTTTTCCTTTTTTAACATGTATAGTAATTAATAAGAACTTTTATAAGAAATTTGTTTATGGGTATATTTCTTCTATACCGTTCGATTTAGTGTATATAATGGCTGAGAATACTGTTGTTTATTGTGTATATATTTTTATGTTACACTGTTTGTTTTAAACCGGCCACAAAATAAAAATTTCCTTGGTGAATAAAATTCGTCATAACTAAAAATAACATTACTGTTTCCAGAGCTAAAATGATTATCTCGGTTCCGCAGTGTCAAAATTAGTAATCTTGCCGTTTTGTAACTGCCTTTGCACGCTCACAATCAGCGGAAATCATCTTTAATTCAGCGTAAGATTTTAAAGTCAGTAGAAGTCGAGGTATGACATCACCGAGAGGCCACGCAAGGATCAGGTAGAGATATGGGCGGTGATTTATTATAATGCTCAAAGCTCTTTATAATTTTGTAAGTTTTGTGTAGAATGTACATTTTTTTTAGAGATCTGTAAAACGTCCCTTAGTTCCTATTTACCGGCAGACTGAACTCCAACATACTGTATATTAATTTTATTGTTGCCATTGACAGTCAATTGTTTGGTTCGTCCCAAGGAGGGGCCGTGGTAGCACAGTGGCTAGATTGTTCGCTTCAAATCAAGGTGAAAAGTTTTTGATTCACGGTGGGATTCCCGTGATACTTGTGCTGTACAAAGCCTCGCATTGCGGCACTTCTCCATACTCATCTCGCTTCAACCTCGTCGGCTCTGAAAGCCTCGATTTTAAGAGCCGTTCAAACCTGTCTATTCCACTTTTTCATTCCAAGGACACTTTGGGCCAATAGTAACCGCTAAACAATTGAGCATCTTATCTCCAACAAAGAAGTCACACAGGTAAATAACGCCGTATTGTAAACAAATAGCCAATTAAATCACTATTTTTGTAGTGAAGTATAGTATTTTATAAAACCATAAGGAGGATTATGCAAGTCTCTTACACTCTTAACTTGAATCATTGGGAATTGAGCCAAATCGGTGAAAACGGCGAGAATTGAGCAACTGATAATTAGTGCCAAATAACTTATTAATATAGTTGTTCAATTACACAAATTTATTGATTTTTCCATCTAAATGCCAAGAATATCCCTTCTATAAATCCCTTGTTCTCAGTTAATTTGTTTAATTATTCGGTCATCAGTAGCTTATCAAATGACATTCAGTGAACGTTATTTCGCTGACTGATATCACTGAAGCCGTATTTAGAGTGTTACTATTGTGTTCACCGGTAATGGTTGATTTGTTTTATTAGCTTCAATATTTGTTTCTTCAATAGCGCAAAAAGTTTTGGAAGTTAAAATTAACACTTACAGTATAATAATTCATAAATTCAGTTGTTCATTTCAGACGCGTCTAAGGATTGTAAATTTACCTACTACTCGTCACTGTATAAGGAGGTTAAGTTCTCACTATATCTCGTGATAATTTTAACGGTGTAGCAGCTTCACGACGCCGTCAAATACATTCAGAGACAGGGAAGGAAAAAGTTTCTCCCAATAAGGAAGCATCTCACTCGCAGTTGGTTTTTCCGGCCAGCAGCGCAGCACCTTAATCGAAAGTGTTTTGTTCGCCGAGGCGGGAGTCGACGGGACGAAAACGGCAACAAAAGAGTCGGGAGAAAGAGAGGAAAACGTGCATATTCACGCGACCCACTTAATCGACTGGCGGGAGAATGTCCGCCAGCGGTAGTCTCGAACTCCCATAACCGATTCTTTAACGAGCGTGGTGCAAGGTGCTCCAGTCACTTCCTTACGTGTTATCGCCTTTCTCGCTGGGATTAGAAACTTGAAAGGCACGTGCGCGATTTCAGTTTTTTTTAATGCTTAAAACGTGTACCACTATCACAGAGTAGATAGATACGCAGAGGTGAAATGGCAGGGCCGCGGTTGATGTGGTGATCAGACCACTCGCCTTCCACCAAGAAGAACCGGCCTCGACACCCGGCGGGGTCCCACCCGGATTTTCGAATGTGTGAGACGTGCCGGACGATGACGGTGGTCTGCGGGTTTTCTCGGGGATCTCCCGTTTACCCCGCCTTTGCATTCCAGCTTTGCTCCATGTTCAGCTTGCTTCACACTCATTGTCTCTCAAGACTTCGATGTTAAGAGCCACCCAAATATTTTTCACTCAAATATAATGTTTGGTTTTTTGACCTTCATACAGAGTAGGGTAATGAGGTGATCACAGACCACCGCAGAATCATGTTATTAAGTCATCTTGGCCGTGATACTGTCTCCTGCATCGACGGATGTAACCTGAATTTCCATCCATTCTTTTGGCTGCTAACTACATTCTCATCATATTTTCTATTCTTGTTTTTTTTTTCTCTCCTTATTAAGTTCTCTCTCCATTGCCACAGGAAAAAAGAAGCGAAACAGCAGATTATAATGCGAACTCATGAACCTGATGGCCAAAATGTTGGAAGGAAGTTCTCTAACATGCGCCTTGTAGCTTGCTTGCCAGCCGGCAACCCAGCCAATAGGCAATCTTTCGCAGCACGCAGTTGTCAAATCAGACGTCAAGGCTCACTTACAGATCCTACGAATGGGCACGCCAACATCAAAAGAGAAGCAATGCGCTATTTCACTTCTGTAGGCATAACTATCCCATGCCTCCATACAGCAGGAGGCAACTTAAATCCACCGCAGGACAATCGTGCAAGTCACCTTCAGCAAGCGACGATCCTTCTTATTATAATGATTGAATTTCAAGCCACCTTGTCGCTGCGAACTCCATCATCGTCTCTCTCCTCCTTCTTCTTTTTCTTCAAATTTACGACCATTACTTTGACTTCCGGTGCATAACGTTCCATCAAGCGACAATGTTTTCAAATGTATCAGACAATGTGTATGTGCTGGTTATCTAGGGTTTTGCGTTCTCACAATTAACACTTTGAGTGATATGCACAAAACTAGCATAAAAATCTCACATTTGTTTGATTCAATTTCCTCGTCGGTCTCTATCATAAGCTTACAGAAACATGACGTCACGTCATACTGTTTGAAAGGTTTGTTCCAGCAATCAAAAATTGTTTTGTAGTGCTGAAAACCTGTTAAGTAGTCCCCAACGAAATATTTGGCCGAGTTAAAAAAACTTGAAAAGCAGCAAAATTGTTCACATAACAAAATACACGCTCGAATAAGCGAAACTGAAATTTTATGCCAGAAATAATAGACTCTCATCAAAAATTTTAGTTCAGTGTGTTCGCCTACTAATTTTATTGCCTTCTTTAAAAAATACAGCTCAAGAATTTGTTTGTAATTTTTTTGACGATTATGCTAGTGACAGCGTTTCTAGTGCTGCTATTGATGCTTAATGATGGCTTACAAATTCTAATAAGACAAGTTGATCAGGAAACTAAAAAGTAAAGCTGTTAAAGATGATATATATTTACGTTCTTTGCACAGAATTCTAACTGCATATGTGTAGATGCATTCTCGTTTTCGTGTGTCGCTAGGACGTACTGCTCGTGGGCAAACGATCTCTGTTCGATTCTCGGTCAAACTTTTATTTTCTTTAACAACCGAAACTCTCTCATGCACGCAGAGCCAATCAAATCTTTAATTGCGCCGAACAAATCTTACAGTTAGGGGCAACCAAATTGTAAAAACAAAATTATTTGGTTTCATAAACAATATACTTATTTGCCCCTAAACAAACATTATATTTGGTTAATCCAAACACGCATTGCTGATCAACTGAGGACATCGTTTTTCTTTTACACGTGTGAAATCATTTTTAATGGAAAACGGCCAACTCGCCAGTCAATTGGATGACACTTAGACAGTAATGAAACTCACCATAATTGTGAAAATGCTCAATGTCGGTGTGGTGAGGACAGTGGAGCAAGTTGAGAGATTTGGGTGGCTCTTAATATCGATGTCTTGAGGGTGAAGTGGGGTGACTACGGAGCGGTGCCGGAATGCAAGTACGGGATGAAACGGGAGATCCCCGAGAAAACCCGCCGGGTAGTGGCGTTGTCCGGCACGATTTCCACATGCGAGAATCTGGGAGCGACCCCGGCGGGAATCGAACCTTGTTCGCCTGGGTGAGAGGAAGAGTAGTCTGACTACCAAACCACTGCGGCCCCGGTGTGTTGTGTGAAAATAGGACGGCGCTAATTGGAAGTACAGTTACTCGTAACTGGTGTTCATGCAGTGAGGCGTATAAACTACTTAGTAAATGTGCGCATATATCTAAGTGTTATCTAGCTTCGTTCAGGCCCATTGGCAAACCTGAGTTCTGTACTTCTCAACCAGCAATTCAAATCTGCAGGTTCGTCATGAAAAACAAACAAAATAATAAAACCTGTAAGATTTGTGGTAAGAAGTATCTGTAGGGTGTGTTATTTAATAAATATTTCAAAATGTTGCATAAAATTCATTTGTTATCGAATTAATTCACGGAAATTTTTTTATTTGGAAGTTTATTATTCAGCACGTTGTATTTTGTTGACGTGTGCAAGTGGTTCATTCCGCAGTTCTGTTTCGATGTCTCAGTAACGCTTTTCATGAAAACATTGCTGACAAGGTATTTCAGAGAACAGTTGTATTTCTCTAAGATTACATATTGCAGAAAGGCACGCACAGAACTCCTGGATTATGAAATACCTCACAAATTGACAGTCTCAACTTGACGTGTTTAAATGGCACACGCACTGTGGTGATTGAAAAACCGGTGAAGAGATTTTTCAACTTCTTGAACTTACACTTCTCGTTTCGTGAATTAAACATTTATAAGTTCTGAATTAATTTACAAGCTCAGGTGTTGCAACAGTTACATTTTTTAGTGGGCGCTGTTCTTGGATCGAACGTTCTAGAAGTGTTAGGAATGAAGAGATGCAGAGAATTATTTGAACATCGAGGTCTTGAGAGACGTGGAGGGTGAAGCAAGGTGAGTATGGAGCAGGGTTAAACGGGAGATCGCCAAGGAAACCCTCCAACCAGCGGTATCGTCCGGGACACGATTCCCACATGCGAAAATCCTGGGACCAACACCACCGGGAATAGGACGCGGTTAACCGAGGCAAGAGGCGAGCAGTCTAACCGCTACACCACCACGGGCCCACAAGATACGGAGAAGAAGGAACAGCCTCGGAGAACAGCGGTTGCCGCCGAGGATGTGGGATAGTTTACGCGCGGCGTGTTTGAGGAAGGAAGCGACTGCAATTACACGTTCCTGCTTGAGATATTTGACCAAGAAAGCGCGAAGATCGTTGTAAAGATGTGCGAGCCCCTGTCTCGTTGCGGTCCTCCTCCTGCTTTGCAATCTTCTTTCTCTTCGCATCCAGGCGCGGTAATGACACGCTAGGTGCAAGGAGTCCTGGCTGCCGTTTGCCAGTCGTTTAACCACTTTATAACTAGGAAGTTAGCTTTAACGTCCTGGTCTCGTAATGAAAGTCCTTGCTTTTTTACCCCTGGAAAGATGAGTTTCAAACAAAAGCGAAATACTATCGCAAAATCATTTGCCGGAAGCCTGAATATCACTAGGTATGTTAAACAAGTATTTTCGCATTATGTAAGCTTTTAATTGTATATCTCTACAGCTTTCATTTTGAAGGGTTATCGTACAATAAATATGTAATCTACTCTACAGTCGTAAACATATTAAAAAATTCGCTAAGTTTTAATTAGTAAACGGTTTTGTTGGTGACATTTTCGCTTTTAACCTGAACGTACAAAACGTACACACATAGTTAATTCCAAATCAGTGTTGTTCAATCACACTATCAATGAAAGTTTTTCGTTTTAATAATTCATAATTTTTTACTGAATACACTAAATAAAATCTCTGAGTTATATTTGTGAGGTTCCAAATCCCCTAAGTGCCAATTTTTTAGTACAAATTATCAAGAATTATAAGAGCCAGTTACCTAATCAGTAGCCAATGGATAAATTATAATACAAGTACATATTTTACTGCGATAAGTATTCTGTATTTCTTGGACTCGCTATTCTTTACAGTACTTCTTTGTTGATGTCTAGTGCAATTACTAGCTATGTTAACAGGGGCCGCGGTGGCTGAGCGGCTAGCCTGCTCGCCTCCCAACAAGGCGAACCTGGTTCAATCTCCGCCCGGGCAACCGGATTTTTGCATTCGGAAATCGTGCCGGACGATGCCGCTGCCGCTGGTCGACGGGTTTTCTCGGGGATATCCTGCTTCCCCCGTCGTTTCATTCGGCGCTGTTCCACACTCACCTCAATCGGCATCGCAGGCTCTCAAGACCTCGCTGTCAAGAGCCGCCCAAACGTCTTCGCTCACTCACTATGTTAACCTCTGAGAAAAAAAAATTAATTTGCTCTACAGCAAAAACACAGGACACGTAAGGACACAGAGGCGAAATGACGTGGCGTTTCGTTTGATGCGCGCGCACCCATTCCCTGGTTGGCTGCGCGATGCTCTGAGAACGGGCTTTGCTGCTAATGACTGGCTACTGCGTGCTGAAGAAGGATACTTATTGGCCAGGCTGTCGTCTGGAGAGTCGGTTACTAGTGGCGAACGGCGTTCCTGCAAGTTGCTGGTTGGTCACGTCAATTTGCTGTACTGTGCGGCTGCAGTTCGTGGAATAAGTGGATTTTTTAACTTTTTTTATTTTTACGTACTCTGTGGCAAAATCAGCAAATTATGTGTAACGCTCCAGTGGGTTAATTTCGTGTTGTGAAGTTGGGAACTAAAATGGTATTTTGCAAAAAATGTTATGTTTGTTACCACCATTCAATTATTAAGAAATCTGCCAAGAGTCGCCCTATGAGGCAAACATAAGTACCTTATAGTAAGAAATAACATACAATAAAGTAGCATATATTTTTGTTATTGCCATTTCTACAGAAGGGTTCTAGGATCAGAATCACCTTCTCATATAAAGCCAATAAATGTTAAATTTTGAGGTCACTTCACAACTACATATAATTTAATAATTAACTTGTTATTAGTAAGACGTCTACGTTCACGTTTAAAAAGTTATCAGTTGTCAAAGTCTCCGTGTTCCAGTATTTCTACGTAACATTTAATGCAGATAATGTATTAATTATACGTCATTATTTATCAGCAGGCAGTTAAACCATTAAAATGCAGATTTGCGAGTCATTTCTCGTGCAACTGGGCGGACACATATTAACGGAAAGTTGTTTTCTCATAATATAATTACTGATGTTATGAAGGCTTGCACGATCCCAGTGAAATATTGCTAAAGAGAGAAACTCTATCCGGGTTAATTTTCTTTTTCAGATTGGCAATGCAGAGTTAGACTATGATTAGGGCCAGTGATTTTTCGCGAATAAATCGGAGCACACAGTAGAATTCAATACTATGTGTACACCTCGGCTGTTGTCATACCTCCATTGGCTGCTGGTGTAGTTTCCGTATTCGACCGAGCCACTCATGACTCCGTAATTCCAACACTGTACATTCGTGATTCACGTGCAAGCGGTTAACACGGACCAGAACATGCTTCAGCCAATCAAAAAATCTAGACGATTCTACAGTGCTTTGAACTTTATCTGGTCCCGAAATCTTTTCGCGAAATATCACTGCCCTTAACTGTGATGTATTCGTTCAAGTGATAAAGAGAACTGTATGTGTCTGTTGCAAATAATTACCATTGCCTTACTGGCTTTTTTAAATTACAAGGTACAAGTAAAAATATCTCATTACCTAACGGAACGTGAATGTCTGCACATTAAACGTACGTATCTCAGTAAGTCTCTTGAATGTTTTGCAGTTCGACTTTCTGCCGTGTAAATGCGAATAAAAACTTGTTGACTTTCAGCGAGCCGTTCTGCATCCTCGTCAGGCGGAATGACCTGTAAGGAATTCCCATTAAAAGAGACTTGTTTTTTAAATTACCAGTCACTGTAAAAACCACACTATGGTTACACTTCAGCGAAACTTAAACACTTGACGTAAGTGAATGTAATTGCAGCTGTAATTATAGCTACATAAACAATTAAAACTACGGAAAGCAAGTGTGGGAAATGTATTAAATATGGTGGTAAATGTGCAGGCACAAACAGAGGCAGTTTATTAACAACCGAAAGCTGTGGCAGGATTTAATATAGCTCTGGCAAAGCGAGTATTTAACAGAGACAATACAATGATACTAAAATATATATTGACATTTTTTAAGTGTAGCTGTGCAATGATAAATGAACCAATAGTATATTACGTAAAAAAAACCTCTTAAGTGACATAAACAGTAAAAATTGCTAATTAATTTCATTTTATTTTTGTCTGCAATTGAGCAAAGATGCAGACAATTAGTCACGCAATTGGTTGAATGGCTTCTACTAAAGAATGTTGCTGAATATATCAAGATAATCATTGGTTGTGTGGAATTACAGGACGGTGTTAAAAAATTTCATTGAGACAGAGAGAAATAGTGTTTTTCATATCTATTATTTCAATTTTTGCACTCAAGCGGGTCGTACTTGGGTAGCGACTTTTCGTTTCTGGAAATAAACGAAATTTTTTTTACAACAAGCTGATTTTGTAGAGTGTCCTAAAGGTACTCCTTCGTTTATTATAAAACACTCAGAACTTTATGTAACACAGACATGGAAGAAAACAACAGCGTGCAGGTAGTGGAGCAAATGTTGTGTTAGACAATTCCGTACCGAAGAACATGGAACCAGCTAATCAGGACACAGAACATGGCCAAGCAAGTCGGAACTACAGAGTTGATGGAGTGTAGAGTTTTTGCCGCTCTTATCAGCAAACTCTTGTGAGCCGACGAGGGTGGACAGCGGTGAATGTGGAATTGCGTCCGAATGCAAATGTGAGGGAAACGGGAAAGCCCCTAGAAACCGCTTCTTCCTGGTCAGCGGCATCGTCTAACACGATATTCCCACATGCGAAAAATCCGGGAGCGACCCCGCACGGAATTGAATCCGGTTCACCTTGGTGGAAGGCGAGTATCTGTATATTTCATAAAAGTGTATTGTTTTATTTTTGCTATCTAAGGCACTCACATTTTTAATGGTATTTTCAAATATATTTTTTTATACTTTGAATTTGTAATAAATTTTATTCATCCCTTGTTAAGGAGAAGTGAGGGCCAAAGAAAAGAGAAATTCAATGCCACTGTTTTCACTGAAACTCTAACAAAGCGCAAATAAATGGGACGGCTCTTGAAATTGATACCAAAGCACTAACACAGAACTGCCAGCAAGAAAACTTTCATGTATCCTATCTTACTAATATTGTAAATTGCGAAAGACTGTGTGTGTGTGTATGTTTGTTACCACTCAGCACCATAACGGTTGAACTATTTGGATGAAATTTGGTATGTAGGTACTTTAGGTCCTGGACTCTAACATAGGATACTTTATAGCCCGGGAAATTGTACGGTTCATTAGGAATAACAACAAAATTTAATTCTGCGACGGCTGGGAACGTGTAATACCAACATACATTAAGCTCTCTGGTATGAAACTAGATGGCGCTGACTACCCTTAAAACATGCAAGCGTTTCATTAGCGAGTCAAAGATGAACCTTAAAAAATATGGTTCCCTGAAATCATTTTGTGCTAGCGGTCAAAGGCAAAAACTTTAATGTTTTATACAAAGAAATTTTCTATACCCCTATCGTATAATATTGTTACATTAGAGACGTATGAATGTGGATAAGGCGAAGGAGGTAGGTATATCAGGATCGTGGTAAATGGAAGGTCCATAATCTCTGTCTACTCATCTGGGACGCAGGCGTGACGTGTATGTATGTTATATATGATAGTAGTTTACTAATTTACTACCATATAATATTGTAATTCTATTTTCCTAATTAATATATTAGTGTATCGCTGTAAACACTTATTGTACCCGGGCGGAGCCAGGCCGGTTCACTAGTTATTAAAAAAGGTAAAAATTATAATTTCGCCAACGCCGTATTGGAATGACTGCGTTACTTATGGGCACCCAGTATGTAACGATTATTACCGTCCTTGCAAAGTTCACAGCAGTCTAAAGTTAAAACACGTCGTGCCAAATTCACCAATAATAGGTGCTATTTTCATAATCAGTGTTATGAGGTATTCTCTCTGACATGGTTTCCTTAGCTGCAGCAAATTACGTGACATTTAGACATTAAACTGTTTGATCACATTTAGGATATTACTTGTTCAACTCAATGCATGGGTTAAATATCCATAGGACGAATTATGTTTAATACTCCCAGATAGCGGATGTAAATAGTTATTTGTAAAGATAATACATAGTATTGTTAAATGTGGAACTTCAATATGCATTATCACAAAGTAATACTGTCATATGAGTTCAGCGAACTTTCAACGTATGTCGTATTGATGTACCGCAAAAAAAAAAAAAAATTAAATTTTTATGTTTTATTAGCCTATGTCATTATTTACACGCTTTATTTTACTTGCAAATATATTAAAGTATGCAGAAAAATTTACATTTATAAATATTTAAAAATTTTACAATAGTAGCCATTAATTCAATGGTTTTGAGTGCATGGTAACAGTAGAAAATATATTTAATATTGAATAATATAACCAGGAGCATCAATATTCTAACGTATGATGACGTTAATGTTTTTAATATTATTAATTGAAATTTCATAATTGCTTATAAAATTTTTATATATATAATTATTTTAAAAATCAATGTTTTCTTAATTTTTTAGATACTATATCATTATGTGATAGCTTTTTGCTTAGTTAACATAACACATTTTTCAATTACATTAAAACCTGCACTATATAAATTACTCACTATTATAGTTTCCTGACAAAGAGGAAAAAAAAAAATTTAATATGAATGCCAAGCCATACCGTTCCTGTAAATTAGTGCCTGCGCGTTAACAGTGTTGTCAATAAATAAGCGTGCTTGGAAGAAGACGTTTCTCTTTAAAATGAAGATTGTTTATCTTCAATCCAAGAAATTCTTTGCAAAATTAGTATGCTAAGAAAGTACAAATGGTATTGTCTTTTACCAGGAATTCATACTGGTTTATATGTATTTGTTTAGAAAAGGGACAAATACGTACAGAATATCATAATTTTGTATGTTACCAACTCGTCCCATTTATATGAATGCGGCATGAAATTTGGTAAGATTGCCATACTCTGTGTGGGCTGAATTCCAACGTCTCTTAAAAACGAGGTGTTAAGAGGATGAGGGTGAAATGTAGTGATAACGGAGCAGCGCCTGATTACAGGGGTGGGGAAACGGGATATCCCTGAGAAATCCCGCTGACCAGCGGCATCGTCAGGCACAATTCCCACTTACGAAAATCCGGAGTGACCCTGCCGAGAATTGAACTAGATTCGCCTTGGTGAAACTACTCTGTATGTGTCACAAATACAGTGGCATTTTAAGAAAAAACAAGAATATTTTTACAGATTTTTGTAAATTACTTATCTTTAATTATTAAATCAATTCTGGAAGTATAAAAAAATCGCTAGTTCAGAGCTTGACTTAGTGGTATATAAATGTACAAGAGAAAAACCACAATGTTTAAAGAGTTCAGTCCGTTAACTTCCATCCACTCTCTCAAATACAATTTCCGAGAAATTCAGCTGGAGCCATTGAATGCCGTTTCTTTTGGCGGTCATCGGACTCTGCTTTCTGAAGGCCTGGAGTAAATTAAGAGGATTGAAATTCATCCTAACCATTTACTTTAACAAAATTACCTGTTTTCGTTATGAAATTTCTTTCCATTCGTACGTAATCAGAACTTACCGTAAATTATCGATGTATAGTAAAATTAGTTATTTTATTGTACTAAAAAAAATATGAAAGATTTTAATATTTATGGTAAAGCATGTGCTTTTGTGCTATGTATTTTTTTTTTCGTATTTCTTTAAAACAATTAAATAATTAATTATATTTTGGTTATTTTGTTATGGAAACTGTTTTATTTATACACATTGTCCGTAAAGGAAACGACAAAGTATGATTTCTCGTAACGGCATGTCTCGTTTGGAAACGTTGCCGCCTACATTTCCCCTATTCCTTCCCCTCTTCCCCTTAAACAGACTTCCAGCGGGAAGATTGCGCTAACGACGCGATTGTGCCAACCTTCGCACGCTGAAATTATTTCGCCACCGAACAATGGGCACCCAGTTCTCCCCGTGAGTTCCGCGCGCTTTCGTGAAACAAAAGAATAAAACTACCCACGACCACACGTGCCTGAAACTACGTGACGTTCTTTTGTTATCTTGTCCGAAAAAAAAGGCATGAGCTGAATTCCATAGTGCTTAGGCGATTACGTCTGTCTGTGTCTTACATAACTGCGCACAACGACTTAAGACCCCAGGTGCGTAACGCACAGTGGATGGCGTGTACGCAGTAAATATTTTCTGTACGGTTAATAAACAATTATTTGGAAACAAGTTGCCAAAGATTTTCTCGTAACTCTGGAGATGAAGAACTGTATATTTACAACACATTATTTTAGAAAACATACAAATTTGTTTATTCAGCTCAATATTTATTATAAACTCCAGGCCTTCATCACTTGCTAGTTAGAACTCGGTATTAGTTTCACACGTTCCATGCTAAGATTTCTAGAAATTCAGTCCACAATTTTTTGTTCTGTTACAAAACTACATTTCGCAACCAGTTGCAAAAAATTCTTTGTAAAAATACAGAAAATTTTACAGTGCAGGTAGTTAATGTGTGAATTTCAAGCTATTAAATACACGCTGCTTGAATTCCACATTACTTTTACAGCCTAGTGCTCTAGTTGGAGTAATTTCGTGGTCTAATATAAATATTCGCGTAACGAAAATACGTTTTTCACATAAAATATGGGAAACGTTATTGGGACTTTCGTAAACATTCTTATACTCTCAGAATTTTCAGTGAAAAGAAAGAAAACTTTAATAAAATCTTGATCTCGGGCGGGCACAATTTTAAACATAGTAACAATACTGAAACCTCACGAATTTCTACTTTTGTAGTTATTTATATAATGAAAAACATTTAAGTAGAAGTTTATTGTTTAAGAGTTACCAAAGACTATTTTAACTAAACTCTTCTTGGACTACAATACTATTTAATTAATTGACTAAATTATTATTAAATAATTAAACTTTGACTAAGGTAGTCAGAAATATGCCTAACTCGAGACGATTTCGTAAAATTTCCATATAGTTTTCAATGCCATGTTCTATGGAAAACAATTGGTCACAAAGTGTATAGTTATAATTTTGTAGAAAAAATTATTATTAAAAATGTATAAACAACTACAAATTTATAATCTCTTGTTTCTAAAGTCTCTGAATATTTTAATTTCCTGTTTTCTGTATGTTATACAAATACTCATTCTTAAACATCACGCATATGTTTATTTCAATTGAAAAACTTTTAAGGGAATACCATTTTCGTTAGTTTAATAAATTTCTCTGAGAAGCCCACAATAATGTAAAGCGTGCACATTGTTTTTATATAAATTAGTACAACTTGTTAGCCAAACCTTTCTCAGACACACAGAGTATGTTATTTTATCAAACTTCGTGCTGAAGTTATAGAAATGTGACGAGTTGGTAACATAAAATTTTATTATATACAGTGCGAATATGTCTCTTTCCTAAACATATGCGCAAATGGACAATAAATTCATGGTAAAAGACAATAACACTTGTATTTTATTAATAAACATTTACTTTGATGAAATAATTTTGCAAAGAATTATATAAAGTGAAGACAAACAATCTTAATTTTAAAGAGACACGTCTTCTTCCTAGAACACTTATATACAGAAACTTTATGGCTTGGATGTCAAAATAAATATATTTTTTTTCCCCTCTTCCTAGGCTCCTAACGCGTCAGAAAACTTGAATAAGTGTGTAATATTTATAGTGGGAATTTAAATGTAATCGAGATATTACTTTTGATAATAAAGCAAAAACGCTGTCACCTAATTGTATGGTCTATGTTAAATTAACAAAATATTAATTTTTAAAATAAGTACATATACAATAATAAATAAAAAAATATTATGTTTCAATAAATAATGTTAAAACCATTAATAAGATCATACGTCAAAATATTGGAGCTCCCGGTTATTTAATTCAATAATAAATATATTTTCTACTTTAACCATGAACGCCATAACCGTTGAATTAATGGCCACTATTGTATACATATAGAATATTTATAAATGTTAATTTTCTGCATACTTTAATATATTTGCAACTACAATAAAGCGTATAATTAATGACATAAGCTAACAAAACAGAAACATTTGGGGTTTCTTTTGTATTGCATGAACACGACTTACCTTGAAAGTTCATCTGACTCATCTGACAGTATCTTTTTGTGATAATGCATATTGAAGTTCAAAATTAATACGAATTATGTCATATCTATGATAATCAATATTTTAATCTTCTCTCTGGAAGTATTTAACATAATTCAGCCGATGCATACTTAGCTCATGCATTGAGTTGAAGAAGCACTAGCCTTAATGTGTTCATACCGATTTATTTCTAAATGTCGCGTACTTTGCTGCAGGTAAATAAACCTTGTCAAAGAGAATACCTCATACCAATCATGGACCAACCGCACGGAGGATATTATGGCAACTAAGATATGTGATTTCGAAGTAGCTGTCAAGTAGAATCGAGATCATGGATATGTGGGAAAAAAGATAAATTAAAGATTTTACTTATTTTGTATTTCGGTTGATTAATTTTTTTTTTTTCCCAGAGAAAGGTTACAGTGTGCCATTTTATGTTAAGCAAACAGTTGTAATTTTAAACGACACGAGCGTTATGTCGTATGTTGCACTTTCGTGAAGCATGTATCTCGTTGTTGTAAACAGCTGCTAGTTATCGAGGGGGTTGGCGACGATGCATTTTTGTGGCGGACAGCGGTGCAGTAATAACGTACCTTTTCTTTCTGGCCTTTTAAATCCTAGCAGAGAGGATACCTGGAGAGTGTTTTGTTTTTGTAGTTTTCCAGAATTCCTTTTGGCGATGAAAGGGCTTGGTGTCTGGTTGATCGGTGGCTCTATACATGTACTACCTTTGAAATTTGTTGAAAATGGGTTTTTTTTTTTTTTTTTTTTTTCATTTTTTGCTCTTTATTGAGAATTTTTTTTGTTTAATGAGTTAGATAATAATTATCTTAAAAAAATATAAGAGGGCTATTCAAGGTGTTGTTCTTGCATATAAGCCAAAGTAAGCTTGGTAAAACATAAATCCTGATATGTGTAACCAGGTTGTGTACATTCTGTGTAGAAAAAAAATTAAGCCATTCTAACCAAAAATTAAGGTGGGAAAATTTATTTATGGGTTCTTGTTCAAATCTTAGTTTGTGAGAACGTTAGATGGACTGAAATCAATTCTAAATTATTTAGAACCTGTGTCGGTTTCTTCTGTTTTCATTCATTTTAATTATTGTATGGTACAACAGTACTTGGCTAGAAAGCAGGCCTTGTTAGGTTACAAATTTATTTTAACTCTAGACTAAGAAATACACACATAGGCGTGTTTGTACACGGAAGTGATCATCTCGGCGGGTTTCTGTAATATCACGCTCCCGCAAGGGCGCCCGTAGTTGAGGTTAAGTTAGCCTAAAATTAGAACCGCTGAACCGATTTCGGTCAAACAAACTTTACAATACATTCTTATCTCCAGTATTTTCCCTGTGTATTTCTATTTTTACAACAGTGCTCCAACAGGAAATTAGATTTTTCAAGGTTACGAACGTAAGACATGTTTCTGTCGTTGATGTTAGTGTTAAAGTTTGTCATATCGTTATCTTAGTATGTTTAAATAGGGACTCCAAAAAATGGTTAAGTACAAAATACACGAAATAATGCGAAACGCGAATAATTTATATTAATTCATCGATTTTACTTTCGTTTCGACACAAACTGAGAAATTCACGAATTTTCGCGCGAAAGTGCTTCTCTGCATGCCGGGAATTCCTATTTGTTTTTACTATTGCTATCGTAAACGAAAGGAAAACGTGCCAAATAATTGACTAAAAAGCCTTGGTACAACCATCGTTTAGACACATTCGTGAAATTCACTAATTTTGGAACGAAAGAATTGCTAGTCAGGAATTCTGTTTACACTCTCTCGTATCGCAACCGCAAACGAGAAAAAAAACTAAGCTAATTGATATATCGAATACGTTGTCAGTCGATATGTGCACGATACAATCTGAACAAAAATGTCTGGCCATAATTTCCACATGCATTATACATGCATGGTTGGTCCATTCTCCATTGCGTTTATGTTATTAAATGTGCTGAACTCTTGAAATGATTATTGAAATATTGCAACTAATATTTGAAACTGTATTTTGTAAAAAAATTTTTACATACCTGGAGAGAATAAGAACCATTTCTTAAGATGAATATGTATGTGAAATATTGCATTCCAAGTTTATAATGATATTTAATTGAATAAATTCAATGTTTATATTATTTTTCAGTTGATGTATAGCCAGCCACTATACATAATTTTGCATTTAATGTTAATTGTATTTTTTTGTGAAATAAGACATATTCCTAAACACCACTTCCTTCATTTGTATATACCGCTTTGAGGTGTTTTCCACCACCGATGGCATGATGCATTCTCTTTTTTTGTGGTCTCTATTTTTGAATGTATTGAATTTTGCTTTGAGTGTTAGAGTGTTCTCAGTCGAACTTTTTAAATAAACAGTTATTTAACCTTATATATTTCCATTTAGTGATTGTTTTTAATCCTCTTGGTCTTTAACGATTTAAGCATTTAATTAAATTATTTTATCATATTGAAAAATATTTGTATATATTTTATTTAAAGTAATAAATTATTGCAAGTATTTTATTTTCCATTAAGGCAAATGCAAATATTTTATGCAAATATTTATGAATTTATTATGTAATTTTATTGTGATATAATTATTGCAAATGTTGACATAACATTGTATAATGGAGATAAACGTACACTTTTTCAGCCTTTAATTGAGGGTCATTAGTGAGACCGTTGGGTGGGTAATAGCAAATTGTTCCTCCCCCCTTCCTCTTCTCATTTTGCTGTTCCGGCGGTTATGAGATAAACAGCGTGTCATCAGCAGGCAAGTATTATGACCCTGTTATTTTGACAACCTCAAATGATTCAAGTTTCTCTTCCGGACTCAGTGGAGAAAATTATTGGTCATTAGCGGCGCCACGGTGGTTAAGTGGTTAGACTTCTCGCCTGCCACCAAGGTGAGCGGGGTTCGATTCCCAGCGGGGTCGATAGTGGATTTTCACACTTGGGAATCGTGCCGGACGATGCCTCTGGTAGGCGAGTTTTCTCGGGTGTCTGGCGTTTCCTCCTGCCTTACTTTCCGGCGCTGCTCCATATTCTCCTCGCTTCACCTTCACCGGCTCTCAAGTTTCTTATAAAACCAAAATGCAATGCTAGAGACGGTTGCTTATAGCGGCAAAATTCGACTGTTTCCTAGGATTAAACGCGATGTGCGTATGCGAGTAAATGTTCTCTCATTATTCGCTGTGGGTGCATGAAGTTAATATCTAATTTCTCTGAGCCAATGAGAATTTCGACACTTAGAGTAAAATTTTATGACCAGTTAGAAAAGTGCCAAGCCAAAAAAATTATTGCATTACAGAAACATTAAATTATAGTGATGATACAGCGGTCTAGAAAATACGTTAGCTCAAACTATTTCTGAAATTTTCCAATATGTTTTTGGAATGTTAAACAGGCACGTCAACATTTATTGATGTGCTAAGTTACGTAGCATGTATAACAGTCAAAGAACATAAAAAATAAATCAAGTGTCAAATATTTAACTATTTACTATGATTCACAAACATATAGACCTAAAATTTTAAGCTCGGGTTATTGCTTTAGGGAGTGATATATATATACACCTATATGTATATTTATATATATATATTTGTTTATAATCACACATGTAGGATAATAAAGCTTTTTCTGTAAAATTTCGTAGTACGATTTGTGCATTTTTTTTTTTTTGCTCTTAGTCCATAAAACACGATCATAAATAATTCTTCAACAAAGTTTAGTTATCATTTCGAAAGTGAAAGATTTTTTATGGTTATTTGGTATTTATTATAAATTGTGCCTACTAGCGCTGGCCTTCATCTAATGAGCCAAGACGCTTGATTCTCCGAAGATAATTTCTAACAAGTTTACTAAGTGACGAGAAGATTTAAATTTTACGCATCAGCGACGACAAAAAAAAATCACATGATTTCACACATCGACATATTGCTAATAAATCACCTTATCTGAAATTTTGAAAGTAGCATATTTATATCCAGCATGCGCGAATATATTTAACGAAAAGAGAGGTCGCTGCTAATCATTACGTATATTGAATATTTCGTTCCTGATACTCTGTAAGAGGTTATAATTTGCACATTTCACAACATGCCATAATGTTTTTTCTGTCATTTCGGCTTCATTCCCGGTTGCACGTAACGGAATGCTGGACTGGACGGAATGAGCGTGGAACGGAAGGGAGGCAGAAATTGCGTGCAGGAAGGAAGCAGGAAACGACGGTGCGTGAGCTAATACGCACGGTCTGGCGGGCAGCAGGTGTAGCGGGACCGCACAGCTTTCTCCGCGCTTTAATCGGCGCAGCGGCACCAACACGTGGCTGCCAGCTATAGCCACGTGTTGGTGTTCGAGCGTACTCCGGACAAGAACTGCCCAAGTACCAGTTCGTATAACGTACAACGGATTAGAGTGAGCGGTGACCTTTAATTTCCAGCTGTGGGTTAATGTCGCGTATGCTCTGATGCTGTTCATTTTTTTTTCTTTTCGGAAATACGAAAATACATTTTCATTCAGTTATTTGAAATATTTTATTGCTGTAATTTAAAAGCAGATATCGGTAAGATTACAGAAAAATTACTGTCGAATATAGAGAAACGGTGCAATAATATTTGTTACTTTAAAAATACCCGTCACGTTACAGTTGCAAATTGAAGGTAAAAAGGGTCCTTCTCTAGTTGAATTTCAAAACCTTTTATCTCAGATTCACATATGAGATCGAACTGTTTTAAGCAGAACGGTGCGCGAAAGAAGTATATTCACCCGATTTTCGGCGTAAGTTGTTTTTCAGAGGATTTCTCGACAATTTTGGCATAACAATTTGTAAATAATAATTTTCCACGCCTTTTTAAAATTGTTAAATACACCTCCATTTATTATTATCGGATTATTGATAAAATATAAGATATTATTCCTTCTGATCTTCCGTCAATGCTCCGAGAATAACGAATGATGTGGATATCTAACCATTTAAGAAGGTATTCAAAACTATTATTTGTTTCTTGTGCCAAATATTTCGGAAAATTCCTCTTGAAGATAAATTGTGACAAAAATTATTTAAAGATGTGACTTTCGTTAACAATTTCCATTTAGTGCTACGTGTGTTAGTTGCCTTCACGCAAGTAACTGAAATCCAGCATCGCAGTAACCTTTATCTGACAAGCAAACAAAACCTAAAACATCTTCCCACACATACACGTGTTTATTTAACTGCAGGAACGCACGTGGCACATTGAAGTCTGGTCTGCGTTGAACTATGCCCTTAACTGATAACTTCGCGGTTTTCCTCAGCTTACGAGTTACGTTTCAAACACTACGTACCGAATTGCAGCAAAAAATTACCACGTCTCGAATCACAAGAAGGTAACGCGTTGTACACGCAGTTGTTCTAACTGTGTAACATCGATGAAACTTCGTCGTGAAAGAATATGAATGCAGAATGGTTTCCGAATAGCTACGTGTAACATCTGAATGTTTTCTCTTCAGTTATAAACTGCTGTACTCATGTCTGGCCACATGCCTGTCTGGTTGGACCAATCTGTACGCGGTAGCTGCACGAATGAACTTCCGTGATTAGCGTACGCGCGGACAGTAATTGTAAAATGAAGTCTATAAACTATTAAAATTACACGAAAGTATAAAATTTTGAATTATATCAAAGTTACAAAATAATTCAAAAAAAAATATTTAATACTTTCGACACTGGGCGAATCTATAAACTGGACTCTTCGCTCCCAACATACTTGATGAGTGACCTCTGTGAAAATATGAACATTTCATTGGCTCTTGCATCTTGTTTACGCCTTGTCTTCATATTTCTCATCCACTCGGAACTCCTAAGCTGTACAGAAGAATGTCTCTGAATGGTCCGCTGTGCTAGAGGGGGCGTGGCCAACTTCGTCTGCACTTATAACAACAGCCATCTTTTGGCTAGAGTCGTCAACTAAGTGTGTTTAATTAATACTCGGTAACGTATTTAGAGTTGCGTGGTTTCATTAGGTTGAACAACAGTTTTCGAAGGGCAAATTTTTTTTTTCTCTTCTCGCTTTCCAAACTTAAGACTTTTATTGTGTAAATAGGTGTTTGAAATTGTAAAACTGAGGCAGTATTTAAAAACATTTGCCCGTATGGTATACGGCCATTGAGTAGAGAGTGGTAGACACGCAAACATTTTGCAGTTTCGTTTGAGTAAAAGTTAAAACTTCAAGCTAAATGGGGGTGGGGGTGGTGTAGTGGGTAAACCACTCATCTCCCACATAGGTGAACCAGGTTCGATTCACGGCGGCGTTGCCCCTGGAATTTTTGTACGTGGAATCGTGCCGGACGATACCGCTGGTCGGTGGGTTTTCTCGGGGACCTCCCGTTTCCCTTACCCCTTGAATTTCGGTGCTGTTTCATACTTACCTCGCTTCACCCTCATCGGCTCTCAAAACTTCCATCTTAAGAGACGCCTAAATCTCTTCACTTACTCAAGCACATGCACAACTAAGTTTATACTCACAGTGGATCATCATTAAACTGGAGCAACAACCAATGAAAAGATAACTGATTTTTAAGTGTACAAAGGATTGTGGAGTCTAGCATGTGGCCGAGTGAATCCACGAAATTTCCTCGGCTATATTTATTACGCCCTAATTAAATATTTCTGTTCTCACTACTTCATTCATTGTTATAAAATCGTCACCTATCAGTGCCACGTCACTCTGCGGAGTGTAATATAAATTTATTCAATGTAGTATTGAAATGTGAGCCTTCCGTATCTCACTTGACCCTGAAAGTCACTAACGGCTTGTGACTTTACATAAATTCATCACCGTTATATTGAGTACGTCACTTTATTACGAAGAAAAATAGTTTTTTAAAAACATTTTTGATTTATTTTACTTTGCCGGTGCTTGTCTAAGGTTCTCTACGACCGAATTACTTCGGTGCCATTTATAACGTAAATTATTTTATTCGAGTTTATATGATTTGTAAAATATTTTCTAGAATGAAGGAAACTTTTTGGACACTGTCAACTTAGCATTATAATTAGCTGAAAATCTAAAATCAATTAGTGAAAATTGCACAGAAGAGTGACAGGTCAGGAGTGTCGTAGATCCCCGAGAAAACCCGCACGACCAGCGGCATCGTCCGGCACGATATCCACGTGGAAAAATGCGATAGTGATCCCGCCGGGACTAGAACACGGTTGGCCTTGGTGGGAGGCGAGCTCCTTAGCAGCTGCGCCATACACGATCGTAGGCACGGCGGCGACATGAACGCATCAAAAAACGCCGCATTTAGAGCAAGTCCCGTAAAGCGAAAGGGGGTAGGGGTGGAGACTGAGAACGCAAATGGACCGGATGCTCAGCTTTGTAATTGTGGGGGGAACGCAGGCGTGATGTGACGTTATGAGAGAGAGAGAGAGAGAGATAGAAAGAGTGTGAGAGTGGGAGGGAGGGGCTCGTGTCTGCCGCAGCGTCGCCCGGAGGACAATGTCGTAAGTTCACTCATTCCTCGACGTCAACCGGGCGGAGCCCCGAGGCCGTCGGAGAACTCCTACTATTCGAAACGCACGAGGTTGCAGTCTGTGTCACCGCGAGTGGAGGAGGAGGGG
The DNA here is from genome assembly GCA_002778355.1 of Clitarchus hookeri. Classification (NCBI taxonomy): domain Eukaryota; kingdom Metazoa; phylum Arthropoda; class Insecta; order Phasmatodea; family Phasmatidae; genus Clitarchus; species Clitarchus hookeri. The sequence continues at coordinate 681,283 of NQII01000417.1, forward strand.
CAACATTCGGTTCCCCTCTACTACGCGAACGAGCAGGCGTGGGGGTGGCAAGTGCTCGGCCTCACAATTGCCTGCTGAGTTGTGTAAACCACAGAACACTTTAAGAACACAGCAGAGAATAAGCCGCTACACCACAGAGTAGATAAGCACGAAGATAAGAAACGGCGTGCGGGTATCTTTGATGTGGTCGTCGTCCCCATTCTGCTGTGATTGGCTGCACGAGGATCTGGGAATGGTCCTTACGTCTGATTAGCTTCTGCGTGCTGCAAAATGTTACCTATTGGTTGAACTGCTGGATGGCGAGTAGGTTACCAAGCGCTGAATGGCGGGCAGCGCTGTGTGTGGCTGGAGTTAGTGGAACGAGTGGCCTTTTTCACCTCTGTTTTTTCGAGTACACTGTGCTGTGGAGTGGTAAGCTGTCTACGTGAGTTTTGTTTGTCGATGTGTATACAATTACATAATTCTTAATCATACTGTCTGGCCACGGTGCGTCAGCAGTTAGACAGAACGAATATCTCAGAGTAACAGACTTGGGAAAGGATTCGTCCATGGCATGTGGTAAGGAACCATCACAGCTTTCACGTGTAGTGATTATGGGAAGCCACGGAATACGTTAATCAGGATGGGCCAGCCAAGAATCAAACCCAGGTCCTCCAAATGCCAGTTTGGAGGACCTGGGCAGTGGCTAGCCAACGCTAGCCACTGCGCCAATTCACTCGGCAACATATCGGACCGCCATTCGCCAATCAGCGCCTGGTGACTCACCTGTCAGCCGTTAGACCAGCCAATAGGCAAAGCACCGCAACACACAGTTGTCAGCCTGATAATATCTTCCCTGAGCGAGGGGACGCGGTGGTGTGGTGGGCAGATGACTCTACTCCCACCGGGGCTATCGGGTTCGATTCCGGGGTGGGGTCGCTTCCCGAATATTCGCACGTGGGAATCGTGACGAACTATGCCGCTGGTGATAGGGGTTTTTCTTGGGGATCTCCCGTTTATTACTACCTTTCATTCCGGTGCCGCTTCAAACTCAATTCGTTTCACCCTCATCGACTCTCAAGACGTCGACGTTAAGAGCTGCCAAAATGACATCAGTCACTCGTCCCAGAGGTTTTGAGCAGACAATCAGATAACAAGTACATCCAAATCAAAGGAATCACCACGCCATATCATTTCTCTATACTTAGCTATTCTAAGATAGAATCTTCGTTTTCTGGCTTCCAACTTCCGTACGCTGTTGCGTACTGTTTAGGAGTGGGGCATTAAACGAATTCTTTCTAGCACAAACTTGACTTCAAATATACCTATTTTTGACTAGGCAACGTTGTGTCAACAAATTTTTTACTTCCTTTATTAGGCCGATGAGAATATTCTCAATCCAATAGTATACGGCTATGTTCGGTTGAGTCATACAAAACGTAAATAAGTATTTATAATATCGAGTGGTGAGGTGGATCTGTGTCAATGTATTTTGAAAAATACGTATTTATTAAATATTTTCACGGAAATCGGGTGTTCCTAATATGCCCTAATTATTCTAGCCTTTTTTGTATTCTCTGCTTTATTCATTGCTAGAGACAGGTGTTTTTCGCGAAAAGAACTAAAGACGAATTTTACTCTAAAACACTTTAGTTTATACGCACTTTCGTGGTTAGATGATTTTGAATGTCGCCTGCCTCAAGTGTCTGTCCGTGAATCATAGACGTTCAGTATCGGAGTACTTTAATTACGATTGTCCCCTGTCAAATAAGAACGTGTCTTCTCACGTAGACACGTGGCGAATGACCAAATGAAGTTGTGGTTGTGGTCATAGGATATTGAAGTCAAGCATGGCTATAAATATTTTCGCAAAAAAAGCCTGTCCCTATTTATTGCAGCTAAACCAGTAAATATACACGTGGTAACATATAAGCTTTTAAAAGAGATTTAAAAAAATTAATGTCATTAATGCTGTATTTTACTGAGCCGTTATCAATAAACGGTACTCACATGGTCTAACTCATAATGATATGTTTCATAAACTGGCAAAATAATTATTAAATTTTTCTGTTAGAGGTGGGTATAAAAATTTCACACTTTTCTTGATCATAATCCGGTTTCGTAGGGTCAGAGGACTCAACAAAATCAGATCACTAAGTTACATTTGTTAATTTATTTACAATGCCAAAAAACAATTAACTGTTATTTAGAAAATACAATTATCTTTCTCTATCAATAACATTTCTTACTTTTACCGGAGACTGCAAATGTTATGCCACGCACAATTAAAATCAGAAACCGATTTACTTACCTTAAACCAACATACAGACACTTAGTTTTCACTCATAAATTACAAATATTAAATACGTATTTTGTTTTTGTTTATTTAGATAATTCGAATGTCCATCACTCACGAGACATGGCCCACTTCCGTATAGTTGAACGGGTCTGTCCCAGTCCCTGCTCTGAGAGTAGTTGCACTTTGCACTCTCAGGAACACAACACTGGACCTGCCGTTCACTGCTCCGCCACTCCTCGTATTATGACTCGCCCACTTCACGTCACTTCCGCGTTAGTGGCCATCCAAGTCTGCCGGCACAGATACCTGCCTTGGCTTTAACGGCTGAGGTAACCTCAACACGCGCCACGGGAGAAACTGCCGAGAACACCCGTGGAGTGGTATTCCAAGTATGAATTCGAATTTGAATTNCGCCACGGGAGAAACTGCCGAGAACACCCGTGGAGTGGTATTCCAAGTATGAATTCGAATTTGAATTTACATTGTATTTATTGGCACGACAGTACACTTTACAAAACAATCAAGCGACAAGGAACGATGAATGCGATCATGCGTGACAGTGTAGAAATACGCACTCCTGCAGAACTGGGCGTGGAAGGAACATCAGATTGAAACCGGGAAACAAACAAGGGATTAATAACAGAAAAAGGGGAAAACTACCCAAAACCACCAGGCTTCCGAGTATTAGACTCTTCCTACAAGTTGAAGTGACTTTATCCAGCATGCGTCAAGCAGACTTGTGTAG